>JAQMCX010000022.1:4346913-4361414 GCA_029814765.1 Acanthurus leucopareius
AAATCTGGAACAGTCTTCCAATAGATGTGAGACAGGCCTCAACTCTGACAATGTTCAAATCCAGGCTGAAAACACTTTTATTTAGCTGTGCATATGACAACTGAAAGGATTTTACCTGCACTCTTTGTTTTTAATTAAATTAATTAATTAATGATTATTTTTACGTTTTATAAAATGATTTTATTTGTCTTCTTGTGATTATATGCAGCTGTAAAGCACTTTGAATTGCCTTGTGTATGAATTGTGCTCTATAAATAAACTTGCCCTGCCTTGCCTTTCTAGCATGAATTCATTGACAGAGACCCAGAAAAACCTAAGATCCAAGACAGCCCATGACAGGTTAGTGAAACATGACATCATCCACAGCAACAGGGTCAAGTCTGCTCTTCTCTTAGCTTAAGTAGTACTAAGTACTAGTACCAAGTACTAAGTAAGTTGGTCTTAACTGCTTTATTGATTGGTTTTTAAAGGAAACTCTTAGCTTGCGATTTTTAGTGCTATTAAGGAGTCCTGGTGAAAACTTCATCCACAACTGCATGTTAATGTTATTTAATAGAGAGTGAATCCTGGATAAAGACATCTTGCTTAAAAACAGCAGGCTGAGATCCCTGTATTTCTCCTGCTCCTACTTCAGTACTCTCTAAATAAAGGGACAGTAGCTAGAGAAGTGTAAACATATACATGCAGACTAAATTGCATGGTAAAATCAAATTTCCACCTCTAGTTTCTTGTTCAACATATTTCATGTTTATTTATTAATGCTGACAGACAGATATTGGTTCAGACAGACATGGTGGCATTAATTAAAGAACAGAACCAGGCAGAGAAGGAAATCAGTGTCAGACCTGAGACACACTCAAAGGTCATCTTACACAATGTCAGATTGTCCTGCTCACACTGTTTGGCACCGCTCTGTCCCCATTCATTCAGCTAGCATAACACATGACATCTCTCGAATTCCATCGCTGTATTTGAAGAAGTCAAGCAAGAGGTTAATATTATAGAAAAAAGAATTGAAGTTACTCCAAAATGCCATTAAAGTTAATTAAGTTATAATAGAACAAAGCAGATGGAAAGTTTAAAACCTACATTTCCTGTCGTTCTTTATTCGCATTTTTAAACCTTTTCCCATTTTTTCCCCCTTTTTTTTCTCCAGTTGTTTTTACATGAACACAATTAATACTTGATGTATGTAATAGGCATCTGTTCTACTACTTCCACCTGCTCTGGCTGTTCAGTGTTTAAAGAATGGTTACCAGTGGTTTCAGGACAGAATTTGCCAGTTTTCCAGTTAGTTTTCCACCCTGAGCATTTAAACTAAATCAGCATGTCAAAAGGTTAAAGTAAGACTGGATGTGCAAGCATTCAGCAGGATTTTGTACACTAAGCGCAATACTAGGATCCGTACCAGCCTTGGACATGGAGAATTGTTCGGTCTATGTGCATTAGACTTTGCACAATAAATCATTTTTGTCAAAGATGGCTTTAAGGTGGTGGATTTTCTTTCTTTACATTCAGTGTTTGTCTTGTGTGTGTCCTGGAGGTGTCAGAAACATACTGAATGCATGGAGCTATTGACTGCAAAGTAGGTTTTTTCCCCAACTACCACAAAAAGCCCTTAAGCAAGGCACTAAACCCCTTCACCCACTCCAGCAGAGCAGCTCAGAGGCCAGAACTGGCAAACTGGATGTGAAGTTCAAGTGAAGAAACAGGCCAAGTTTAATTACCATTTAAAATATGAAGAATACTGACAAAACACTGTAAAAGTGTCATGGAGGAAGGCATCAGTCTGTCTACAACCTGTGACAATACTTAAATTCTGTCATGCTACATCTGTCAGTCTTCCTGCATGGCAGTTTGTCTGTGCTGTAGTCACTAGTAAACACTCTTAAAACACTGGTAACACACTTATGTTGCTTTTCAATGTGATGGACAGACATGAGGGGTAACAACTGTGATAGTCAGCTACAGCTAGCACACATCCGAAGGCTTTTTAAAGGCAAAAGCAGCATGTTAACTAATACAAACAAGTCATAACAAGGCAAAAAAGATCACTTGTGTTTAGATTTTAAACCCGAAGTGACCTGGACTTGATTTGGTGATAAAACAGCATTTGTACAGCTCACATTGATTTGACATAGAGATGACACTGTAATAAAAATACATAGAAATAAAAATACTCAAGTGAGTTGTTTATGGCTGATTTTCATTCCTTTAAACACCTCACACACCCTTGTTTCTGTCCAGTAGGACTACAATGTAAATATACTGCAAGTTCTGAGCAATTACTTGGTGACTTGAAAAATTATCTTACATGAAAACATCAACCTAGAACTGTGAGTTTGGTGTCTTTTGTCCCTTGTCAAATTCAAACATCCATATATCATGATATCATTCAAACAGCTGGTGTAGGTGCTCAGTGGCTCATATGACATATTTCACCATATATCTAGGGCAGAGAAAGAGACAGAGGAAAAACAAAAAACAAAACAAAAACAGAAAAAACAACCTTTTGTCAGTTTCTTTAAAAGCTCTCATATTTCTGTTGAATCAATGATTCCCCAACAGTTTTTGAGTTGAGCAGTGCACTAACTTTTCTCTTACAGGTCACTAAAGATCCAATATGAATGATCTCCTATAGGTTAAAGGTCAAGATAATGAGCTTGTGAGCTTTCCTCTTTCTCTTGTAAACACATTAGGAGCAAATATGTTATTTTATAGGCATGTTTGCAAAACATTGAAATAAAAGATGATGGTCCCCATGAAATGCTCATATGAACAACAATTAGCAATTTGTGCTATATTAGATTTTTATTTTCACGATTATCTGCATATTTAGGATTTTTAAGTTTATTCTGTTTACAAGATGTCCAAAATATTATGTTTTATTATTAACATGATTTAGCAATTATTGTCACATTAGAGACTCTATTAAGGCTGAACTTTGACTCACTGCTTATGTTTACACTCTAACATACTCACAATTTATATAAACAGGTTGATTGTTAGCAGATATCATTTTTACCATGTTCACCATTTCATTTTAGCTTGTTAGCGTACATTTTTTAATTTGCATTTGTCATTTATTGTAAACCCGTAAAGTTTTTCACAAATTACAAATTTTTACCTTTAGATTGTAAATAAGAAAGTCTTAAACAAGTTTGACAGTCCATGTGATTATTATTGTGACATTTCAATGAAATCTTCAAATGATTACTTCATAATGGTGCTAAAGGGAAAAGTAAGGGGATCGTTAAATTCATTAAGGTTTTAACCCTTAGGAACCATGAATGTTTCAAAAAAAATTAAGGACAATCTAATAATTGTAGAGACATTTAAATGGAGAGGTGATCAATTTGAGCCCTGGTGTGGTGAACAATTAAAGCATTTTTTTATGCACTGAATAACTTGCTTTTGTGTTTGAAAATTTTTTCTTGCTCATCATCACAAACCTGCTCTTCATGCCCTCTATATTTACTCAGTGACCATAAGACCATAATGATCTGGGCTTTTCTAAAGTTCTTTGTATCATAAGTTAAAAGAAAAAATATTTGCCTTATTGAATTGTTTTGTTATTCAGTTTTTTCCTCAATTATTGCAACCTAATAAGAGCTTGCCAGCAAGCTGTATGACCTTGATAAACACACACATGAACTTGTTGTAATCACCATTGTGAATGATAAAATTAACAATTGCATGTGAGCTCTGTTATACTGAGCACCATTTTGCCATCAACATTCAAATATGAACCTCATATTTGAGACATCAGTCATCATCAACCACTGAATTATAGTCAATCAAAACAATTGATTATACATACAATCATACTGTATAAAAAGAGACGGAACTGTGTCACAGGTTGAAGGGTCAATAAAGCCATATGTCCATTCCCTTCAGAGGGAAGGGCCAACTGTCTTCATTTGTTTAGTGGACAAGTTAATACAATTCTACATTAGCCAATTTGAAAACTCTTAAGGGACAATCCATACTAACTTAATGAATATGGAAAAAGGAAAGATTTGACCTAAAGAGGACTTGACAACAAAACCATTTCTTTGGTTGCTTCAAGCGTCTCAAGTGAAAGCACTTTAACAACTTTGTTTCTGCCAAGTATTCTAAAACTGCTCGCTACTTACTTATTTATCTAGCCAAAGAAGAAAATTTGTTTGGAAATAAAAAACAAAATGAACGTGATGCACCTCTGGTTGTTCTTGGGTTCCTGAAAATGATCTGACCTTCAAAGGCTACAACAACACTTAAGTTGTTAGCCCATGAATGGACTATGTCATACTGACTCAGGCATGTACAACATAATTGAGCTCATTTACCAAACTCATAATACTGGCACTGGAACTTTCTATTCTACACCTGAAGCAATAGATGTGAAGTGTGTTTACATGCTCACAGTTTTATAAATAATACTGCAGCTGATATCCATGTTAAGGTCGAACTTCACAAACATTTCTCAGGGGCAAAACTATACTGGCTATTATCGCAAGGCTTTTAGTAGCTACTTGTAAAAGACAAACATCAATTAAATATCTTTAAAAACAGACCTAACAAGGACTTTCAATTGTGTTTTATGTTTTTAGAAAGTAAGAAAAGTAAATCAGCATAAATGGATAGCTACAGGTATATTAGATACTGGCTTGGCAAAATGGAAGCAAAGAAAGGCCATAATAGTTTGAATTTTTATTCAAAATAAATAAAATGTGATTACTACTGAATATTTAAAGATTAAAATTAAAAAACACTGCATTAATTGCCCTGAAATATCTAACTAAATTTAAACTTCAGATTTTGGAATCTTTTATATATTAAAAAAAAACCCAGAAAAACAAATAGGGGAATTGTAACCAATTCAAGTCAGACAGATTTTTAGGAAAATATTTCAATGCAGTAAATTTAAATTTCAATATTAAGTATAAAGTTTTAGTTAAATTTAACAATTTAGTATAAATTTGCTTCTTTTTTTATTTAATTAAAAAATTATAATGGCCTTTCCTTGCTTCTATAGAAGCCCGTATTAATGGCTAGAAAAGGAATTGATTAGAAATGCCAAGATCTGTTTGAGGTCATTCAAAACAGTGTAACCATTAAAAGGTTTGTCCACCAGAGAGCACTAACTGTTCATTCAACTGTAAAATATTGATAAAAATGATATGTACTCGCTGATCATGATTTTTTAACCAAATTTAAACATCCTAAATGAAGATCCTTGTTTTCATTTGAGTATTTATGTAAAAAAGACAACTCTTTAAACTCTGTGATATAAATATCTGCCACTAAAATCCAGTGTCGGTCAGGAATTTTGGCACTTATGCTTCTCCCACTGTTTACCTCAATTAATGAGAGTTTTTTTAAGCAGTTATGCCTCCAAGAAATGTTTGAATAACTGACTCAACAAAGTGTGCCTCAGGAGATCCTGTTGTACTTGTCAGCTGTTTCTGAATACAGGATTACTATTCTCAGTTTCTCATGAAGCCTGAGCTCATGAAACTATGCAGTATGTGAACGTCAAAGATATACGCAACATAGCCTCAGTATACCAATATATTCACACTAGCATATTCAGGTTTTTTTGTGACCTGGGTAAGAATGGGTTTCTAAAAACCCTGCACCAACTCAAGAATATAGCACATGACCATCCTGAGTGAACAGGATAGTTGGTATGCATGTAAACCCACAGATACTGTCGTAAACACCAACAAATATACAGGTCTATAAGCACATTAGACTATTCACACCCTGTTTGCCATTGATGTGACAGAAGAGAGATGAAACAAACTTAACTTGGACTACACAACTATTTCAACCTCCATAATAAGACGCTGTCATTCACTCATTGCACTGCCTTACTTGGGTATCAGACCCATTTAATTTCCTAAAGGGAAATCTTGCCATGATGTTCTTTGTGGATGTCCAATCAGTGTTGATGGTAAGTGTAGTTGATTGAAGCAATAAGTTCCTCAGTGAGTGCTGAGCTAAGTTCTCCTGCTGCCAAATCTGTTCTTCTGACACCATTGCTGTGAGATAGTGATGTGGTTGATAGAACTCAGGGATATTTCAGCTTGGATTTCTATTTCTAGCCAGGGTGTATACTGCCACTAAAAGCCAAAAAAGGCTAGAAGGCCCTGCTGTCACGGCTCGAAAACAGGAAAACTTTGTAAGCCCTGGGGAATTTCAATTCTTCATTGACCCTACTTGCCATTAGCACTCATTTGACATCCATGAAAAATGTGGCAAAAATTCCCTGTAAGCCATTAAAATCCTTTTAAATACATGTATAGATTATATACAACAGTGTGCCACCACAGTTCAGACCACACTTCTGCCTGATTCCTTCCATTGCTTGCAAAGTTAGACTAGAAAAAAGAAACAAAGGCTGCAGTGGGCATTCTGATTTTTCACAGTCTTGACATTAATCAGAAATTTGTTGGCCATCTTGTTTCATAGTTTTTATTGTTGAACTATCAGCAGGTGGTATTCATGCCTTTTTAAAGGTAGTTTTTGTTGTGTTACTACCAAGGTTTCTCTCATAACTTGACTTGAGTCTCGAGGTTAACAATAAGGTGGCCATTTATCCTTGTAGTCTTTGATTTAATGATCATTGCCAAATGACACAGAACACAATAGTCCTCCTCAGAAGAATCCAGTCCAAAAAAAAGGAATGGTTCTGGACCACATTGTTCAAAATTAGCTCTGTCCATTTTTTTTTGTTCTGTTTTTTATGCCTTTATGCCCTCTGTCACTCTATAAAAGCACTTTGTGACAAGCCTGATTAATAAAAGCGCTTTTTTAAAATAAATTTGAACCAAGAAGAGAATCCTGGTCAGATACTGTTGTTGAAGAGAAGGAAAGCCAATACAGATCATCCACTGAAAAAGTACAAGGTGTTGAATGTGGTTTCCATGTTGATTGCCAGGCCCATTGCTAAGAAGACACACAAGGAGGACTGTGGGTATTACAGAAGGTGCATTCTGGGATTGGTAATTGACTGACAGAGCTCTAAGCTGTTGGTAGACGTCAAATGAGAGATTGATTCTTTCCTCTTTGTCACCCTCCTTATCCTCCTTTCTTCCCTGTAATTCTTTTTCACTACTTGTCTGAGCAGTAAATGGTTGATTGGAATAAAATACAGCCCAGGTCACAATGAAGGCAGAGTTCCTCCTCTTCCAGTCACAGAAAGGAGGTAGGAAGTAGCAGCAGTCTACGAAGGTTTAGGGGACTTCAGGGCATCCACTTTGGTCTCCAGGTCAGAAATCTGTTGAAACAACAATACAGTGGAGGATAACTAAATGTTTTTGCACTATGCCAATTTTAAAAAAAAGCAACCAAAAAAAAGAAGTCCAAAAAAGCCTACCAAAACAAAAAACAAACAAACAAAATCTTTGTACACTGTGTGTATTGCAGTGAAGTGTGCCATGCCTGTTGAATTAAGGGCATGCCAAGCACATTTGCCCCCTGTTGCATCAGGGGTTCATCTGGACCCAGTGTGGCATCAGAAAGAATAACTCATGATACATCATCTTGACCACTCACATTTCATCACAGAGTAAAGTTAATTGAAAGTTGTATGAATAAAAAAGCAGTTCAAATACCAAAAGATTTATGTGTTTTTGAAAGTGAACTTCAGGTTTCTGGAAATGATGATCTGACAATCCCAATGTTTTCTGCGTGAAACAGTGCCCGTTTTTGTTTTGGTTGTCATAATCTGCAATTAAATGCTGCTGCACTACCATTTTTTTCTGGAGTTATTTTTAAAGTTTTTTAAAATAACAGTCTGTTATTTTTGAGAACACCACTATCAAATTTACCTGAACAATCTTTATCAGATTATGTTGCTCATCTGAAACCAACTTGTACCAGTACTGTAAATGAAAATGCTGAAACACTTCATGCAACATTATTTCCAAAGTTTAAAAAAAAAAGATGACACAAGCTTTCTGTGCTCCAGCTACAGTGTTTTTGGATGTAGGCACAGGGGGAAGACTGGCAGGAATGCACGTCCTCATAGACCTATTGGCAGAGTGAAGTTCTACTTAACCTATGATCTTTAATGGGACTGTGTGAGCCATTTTCAATAAGTCATTCTTTAACACACCCATACATCTGCATTGCACAAAGGATTTGCAATATGTAAAAACATTTGTAATATACAAAAGTAAAGGGACCAAGTATGGTGCCTTGGAGAACACCACAGGAGCAATAAAGTCACTAAAGAGGGAGCATCACTAATGACTATTGGAATCGTTTTCTACACAAGTCTTAGCAAGTTTTTCAGCAAGTCTAAGCCAGAGGTGTCCCTGATCCTAATCCATTTTTAATGCAATGCAGTATGAAATGTTGGATTAAAATAAAGGAGAATTAAAACTGAGCAATCAACAGAATTAACTGTTAGTAAAGATTCATGGGGTAAAAGGAGAGGAATTGAAATTTTTACTAGTGAAAAAATGCAAATAGAAACAGAATAAAATTAGAAAACATGGCAAAGAGTGTTTTGTGAGGGGATAGAGTGGACACACTGACACAGAATGCATTACATAGGGGGGCTAGGTGAGTATTTTACCAACCTTTTCCTGCAGGTTGTCTGCTTCTTCTTTATGTGTTGCCTCACTCTCTTCTTGTGCTCGACGCTGAGCTGTCTCCTTCTTCAGGTACTCGATCTCCCTACAAAACATGCAAACATACAGATACTCTCATCAAAGTCTGTGCATCTTTTACTTCTTTTTTTTCTAACCTTTAAAGTGTACTCCTTCCGTACTTCTGCTGGTACTCTTTGATCAGTCTCTTGGCTTTGCTGTATTTCCTCTCTAGAGTTTGGTACTGAGCCTGGGTTTCTTTCAGGTGTTCATCCACTGCCTGGAAACACACAGACACACACACATACACATACACATACACATAAGCCATCAATACAAGAAAACAACAGATATCTGGGAGATTCTAAATACTTTAGTCAATTGAGCTATTTAGATTATAAGGGAACATACTTCATCCATTCATGACTGAAAGTCGCTCACGTTCTTAATGTTTATTGTCTAACAAATTACCTTACACAGGGACTGTGCTTCCATCCAATAACCCTCCAGTTTCTCCATCCTCTCTTTACTGTCCCGGATATTTTGCTCCAACTGAGCACGCTCCATCCGCCAACGCAACTTATCTTGCTCTGCATGAGCCAGCTGGAGGTAAGGGGTGGGAGTGTGGCAGGAGGAGGTGGTATGTGGGAGATAGAGCCAGCGTTAAGTCATCGTTCAGTCAGGAAAGGAACGGATGATATGCTAGTGCACACTTTCCACTGCAGTATAACATGGATATTGCAGTGTACTTCATTTCTGCATGAGGCACTAAAAGTTATGTGGTCTCACCTTTCTCTTTAGCAGCTGGACCTCAGCCTGGGTTACAGCATGTTTAATCTGGAGCTAGAGAAAAAAACAAGGAGTAAATAAAGAGACAAACAATGATGAAAAAGCATGTCTCTCCACAAACACAAATAAAATCAATAAAATAATTTAAAATATACCTCCTTAAATTTGTGTGCCAGCTTTTCAGGGTCCAGCTCAACGGGAGACAACATATCCTGGTTCTCAGCCAGGTCGAAAACTTCAATGGAGTTTGGAAACACTGGACTCATCTCCTCTTCCTCATCTGTTGCATATTCACCTGTCTGCAGGAACACAGAAAGGGATGGGGAAAAATAATAGGAACAACATTGTATTTTTTATTATTTACAATAATTTTGCCAAGTGAGATGACAAAATGGATACCACTCTCATGTCTGTAAATTGTCCAGGCTAACCTAAAGAGTAGGGGCAACTAGCCTAGCTCTCTCTGAAAATTAACAACGTCCACCTACCATCACCTCTACAGCTCACTCATTAACACATCCTTACTCCTTTGTTTTTTCTGTTAAAACAGTTGAAAACAGCTAACCCTGTCCAAACAAAGTAGTCTATCAAAATCTGCCTACATGCACCTCTAAATCCCAATAAGAACTCACTAATTTTCATGGTTTGTCTGTTTTGTTTAATCTGTCCAAAAACCAAAATGAAAACTACATGTTTTGGTCTTAAGAGGGAATTAAGGCTGCTTAGTGAGCTTTGGAGGCGCTGGTAGGAGGATTTGGTTCCCTTCAAAGAGAGTTAAGCTAGTTATTATCCTTGTTTCCTGTCTTTATACTAAGCTTGCCTAACCAGCTGCTAAAATTTAGCATTGCACTTCATATTTCACTCTTTGATGTAACAACCATACTGTATTTTTAGCTCTGGTTCAACTTTTCTACTCTGACACAGAGACAAGCTAGCCTCTTGACTGTTGACATTTATTATCAGGATGCATTAAATCAGCAGCACCAACCAAACTGTGAGAATTGTGTTAAGAATTTAAAATCATACGTGTGTACTTAACTATTTACTTATATTTGCTGTTTATCTGTGTTTACCCCACCACATTATGATCTTTATGGTTGGAAATGTAACTCTGGAAAAGAAGTACTTTAATTGCAATTAAAAATATTTAGCTGTTTGCCTGAAACCAGTCACATTTTGTCTAAAAGATATCTGAAACAGCCATAAATCAAGCAGGACGTATAATTATTCATTTGAAACATCAGCATTTCGAGATGTTACCAACAACACAATCTTGCTGTCCTCAGTGGAACTGAAGGCCCTGCTGCTAAAAAATCACTGTAATTACACTCTGCAGCCTAATTCACTGTTTCATTATGCTGTAATTACAGAGAGAATTTACATTCACCGCATTGACTGCAGTGTAGCACTGACATAATTTAATACATTTCCAACAGTTAATAGCGGTATGCTTTTAGTAACGCAGGATTTAAAAAAAAATCCAACCATTAAAATGCTTATTGCACACCACAGAACTGTCTGTTGCCCTCTGTGACCACAAGGTGGAGGAGCTGGACTGAGTTTGAAACTAGAGGCCACGTGGTGGCACACGGACCGACATTTTGTCACACAAATACACACACACACACACACACACAAAAACACATGCACAGAAACCACAGTATAGCACCCCTCTTTCCTCTCTTCATCTATCTTTTGCCATCCTGTCTGTCTTACACCTCCCTCTTTTGATTTCCTGTAGCTATGATTAACAAACTAAAAGCAATCTTTTTCCATATTTTGTGATTTTTCAAAGGACAAAGGTGCTGCTGTGCTTCCCATAAGTGTATGTTAGTCTAAGTATATACCTCCTCATCCTCGTCCATATACTGTTTGTATCTCTGCTCCATCATCTCTCTCTGCCATCTCTCCTGTTCCAGAGTCTGCTGTATCAGCTGAGCCACTTCACTCTGCTCCCCTGGCTTCTCCCGACCAATCACAAACCTGGAGAAGAGCCAGAGTCCATCAGACAAGATGAGCTCAAAAACAGACAACCAGTAATCTGCAGAAGTCAAACACACACCACCTACAAACCTGGGAAGCTTCACATTCATAACTGTGAAAAATTGCAAATGCAAAAAAATTCACACCTCATCATGTACTGTGAAATTTACCTACTGTACACCTGAGAATCTGAGCTCAAAGCAACCAAAAAAAAAAAAAAAAAAAAACCAACTTACATCACAGATCTGCAATATACTCTGTTCCAAATATGCAAATATACAAATTTTGTGCAAATGGTGCAAATCAAAAGTCTGATTATGTTCCAATTAGGTGTGTGTCTCCAGGACAGAGAGAGTAGGAGTGTGTGTGTGTTTGTTTCTGACCTGACGGTGCCGCTGGTGTTGCGAAGGACAGATGCAGCGAGGCTTTGAGTGACGCCGACCAGGCTGGTTCCATCAACCTCCACTATCAGATCATTAACCTGGATCCTGCACGCCAGACACACGCACACACACGCACACACACACACACACACACACACACACACACACACACACACACACACACACACACACACACACACACACACAAACACACACACACACAAAGTGCGTGAAAATGGGCAAAGACAAGAGACAAACCCCATTTCCATCCACAGTTTTTGTTTCTACCCTCCTTTTTCTGTATTTTTCCATTAGTGAATGAATGTGTGTTTGTATTGGTGAATGTGGCATGTATTTTGAAGCCCTTCCAATGTCAATAGACTAGAGAAACACTACATAGATGCAGTTCATTGACAATCATCATAATATTTCAGTGTTTTTTCCTACACTACTGTGTCATTTATTTTATATTTTTATTTTCATATGATATATTGTCTTATTTATAGAAAAATTCAGTGTTTGATATGTACTGACAGTGAAAGCAGAGATATTCAAGTTTTTGTTCACTCTGACAGATGGTCTGTGTGAATAGTTTCCCGTCTATATACTAATCTGAAATTAGTTGTGACAAAGGCTCTGGGGAGAACAAAACAAAACAAAATAAAACAAAAAAACAATCATGCCTCATTCGTGTCAGTGCAGAGTGAAGTTAGCCATTTAAACCTTGAGAAAGAAATTACTTGTTAGCTCATGATTTAGCTCATAAAACTCAGTGAGTCATTTCATTTATTGGTCCTTTGTCGACATGTTACTCACAATGCAAACAAAATGCGAGGATTTCAAAACACTTGTGATTAAAGAGAACAAAACTAATGTCATGGAGCAGAAAGTTGTAGCTATTACTTTCCCTTTTTCCCAAAGGTTAAGTTTGTTGTTTTAGCAGCTAATGACAGAACAGAATAAAAAATATGTCTACACATCTGGTAAAACTGGACAAAATACTGTTTAAAATCTAAAGTTTTGTTTCTTAAGGGAAATTTGATGACTATATTTCAACATATAGCCATTTCCATAGGATCTGCTGGAGAGGTTTCTTCGCAGAAGCGCCTAAAAAGTAAAGAGTTTACATACAGTGGAGTGCTAGATAACACATGGGTTTACAAATGAGATGTAACAGCTTGTTAACTTCCACCTGCAACCAGACAAACAACGCTTTTTCCTTTTTTTGTGTGTAGCATGGCAGAGGTTATCACTGCATTTCATTGTGCAGACCTGTTCTGTACTCTCTAACAACTGTGCATTAATCTTAACAAAAGCACTATTTACTACTGTCTGAGTAGAGCTGGCTAATAACTACAGTGCCCTGTTTTCAGATATGACTTCGTTAAAACTAAAATATGACAGTTTTATTAGAACAAATTTAAAAGCCATCAACAGAGTGAGAAAGTACTAAGTCTGACTAACACATTACTGGTTTTGGTCTCATGAGATTTGTTGATAATTTGTTGACAGGAAACAGATAACAGAACATAAGCTCTTCTATTAAGAATCACGTGAGACACACAGACAAAGAGAGATGCGTAAAAGTGGACAGCGTACCTGCCGTCTCTCTGCGCAGCTCCTCCCTCAGTGACTGTCTTCACAAAGATCCCCAGTTTCTCCAGACCCATATCAGCTCCTGCACCCATGCCTATAATACTGATACCCAGACCATCGCTATCTGGGAGACACAGAGATAAAGACATAATTTAAGTATTATCAAAATACTAAAATGTATCTTACTGTATTATATCTGTATATATATATGATGGCAATAATAATAAGCCCTTGTATCCTTCTTGTTATCAGAATCATCACATTTGTATTTGATTTTGGCACAACCATAAAGTTACATTGACTGATGGGATGAGGTGAGAGTCAATCATAAATTCAAGTTTAAGACCTGTATGTCTGTGTTATGTCTGTTATTCTGTGTTGAGAGCAGCCATCATGGACGGCTGCTGGTTCCAATCCATTACCTCCAGAATTACTTGCTGCTAATTAGGCTAATCCACGCTAAATTTAATCCCATAAGGGGATAATGGAAATGCTAGCAGACAGTGTATGTCCACCAACCCTGCCAGTTACAGTGTGCATGTGTGTGTTGTTGTGTGTGTGTGTGTGTGTGTGTGTGTTACATAAGAAGCTTGACTGGGTGACTCTCAATTATTTTAAAGATATGTTTGTGTGTGTGTTCGTGTATGTGTATGTGCGTGCGTGCATGTGTATACCTTTCTCCAGCTCCACAGGAAATAAATCCAACTTCTCGACTCTTTTCTCCAGCTCGTACTCAGCTGAGGCCGCCATGGGGTCAACATCATCATTGCGACGATCATAGTCTTCATTAGAGTAGGTAGTGAAGACCTACACACAGAGCAAAGGTCAAAGGTCAGAGTGCCTCCTTTGGTTGCAGCGATGTAAAACTTACTCTGCTGTTAGTCTTTCACAAAGGCTTCAGGAAAAACTCTGGTTATTATATTACCTTTAAGTTGAAGATGCTGATAGTAAATATAATTCATTTACAGTGACCATCAGAGGACATCATCATCATTATCAAATAACATATTAATGTAAGATAATTAAATGAACCCCAAAGTAAGAATTCAATGATTATTAACAGGAATAGAATGAAAAACTAAACATTAGAGCTTTTCTTGAAGAGTCATTAAGACAAGGCAACTGGACTCTGTTGAAATTTGTTGGGAAGACGTTTCACTTCTCATCC
>JAQMCX010000022.1:4363886-4374053 GCA_029814765.1 Acanthurus leucopareius
CACACACACACACACACACACACACACACACACACACACACACACACACACACACACACACACACACACAGACAGAGGAGCCATTGGAAGCAATTTAGGCTTTAGTATCTTGCCAGAGGAGACTCCAACATGCAGACTGGAAATGCTGGAGTTGATCAACCTTCCCATAAGCATATGAGCTGCTCTACCTTCTGAGCCACAGCCACCCTTAAAATTAATTAACCTTTTTCTTTATTTCTCAGGAAAAATATCTAAACAGTGCTTTGTTCCAGTGTCTCAATGTAAAGATGTGCTACTATATTTCTTAAACTCCATGAAACAAAAAGATAAATTTGGGGGTTTGGAAAATTGGTTGGACAAAACAAGCAATTTATGAAACCACTTTGAACCCTGGGAAATTGTGCTTGGCATGTTTCACAATTTTCTGACATTATATATAGCTGTTCGTGCTGGAGATGGAGAAAAACCTTTTAAAAATTTCTGCCTAGACATATATAGATTAACACTCAGTCTCTCCTCTACACTGGGTTAATGATTTCTATCAGGACCAGGTGCATCCCTAAACTTGAATTTTTACTTTTCAGCTTGAATAAATACTCATACCAGGTGCCTTCTCCTTTGAACAAAGCTCCACTTTGTGATTCTTATCACTCAGCTTCTCCTACCTTGTGTATGTGCGTGTGTGTTTGTGTGTGTTTGTGTGAACGTGCGTGTACACGTGTATTTTCCATGAAAGCAAACACACCCTGCCACATTCCAACTGCATTTTACAGACTTACAGAGGAAGCCTTGTATACAAAAAGCACAAACAAATTCAGTATGTGTCAGTAAAAGTGAGAGAACAAACCACAGTAGTCATTAATTTCCTTTACAACTATACTGTCTACCAAGCACATCATCCAGAACTTTGAAGTAAGTTTCTAAACAGTGATGCAAGTGCTGCAATACATGGCATTTTCATTGGACGATCAAATTTTGAGGAAGTTTTGCAAAATGACATGGTGCGGAGGCAGGTTAGAGACTTTGTAAGCACCAGAGGAGGTTTGAACTCTCCTGGCTGACTTTTACCCGATGAAGTAACTCACAACGTCTGAACAACAAGCAACCAGTTATGAAATTGAATAACATCACCCAACATGCCTGGGCAGTGAGTCTCATCGCTGGCTTTGTTCCCACAACAGAACGGTTCTGTGAACATTTCACAAAATTCACTCAGTCAAAGCTCAGCATAATCTCATAATTTCACTTTCTCTTGTCGGCCTTCATTCACGCTGCATAGCCTCAAAATAAATCATTTGTGTAAAACACTCTCCATTAAAATATGAATTTTCAGCAATGTCCATAGTGACTATAGGCTAAGGTAGGCCTGTAAAAAAAAAAAAATAAAAAAAAAAAAAAGAATAATAAAAGTGCAGAAAGGTTAAGAGATTTTTAAATATGATGGTAATTATCACCACCCCTGATCTACAGTCCAATTCTTCTGATTTTGATTAAACTGAGGACTCATTTGTTTTCTTTGGACTGGTGTCCGTTATAGTGTTCAGAGAACAATTTTTTATGCTTGTTTTACTTTTGTGTGGTGATATCAAGTTTTTGACCCCTGTCCCTGTTTTTTTGGGGGGGTTTGCTGTGTGTGTGTGTGTGTGTGAATAGGGTTTGCTAACTCCGTTAACTTCAGTACCAAGTTTCAGTTTTCTGAGTTAGCACTGTCACTGCTACTAGCCTGATTTTCTCACTGGAATTTTATATGTCATGTTAGCTAGCCAGAGCTAACCGATGCCTATCAAAGTGTGGCCTATAGTAGAAACGTTTTTGAGATTGCCACAATGAGTTTCACATATAATTTGACCTCAAGGCAAGAATATTCTTGGAACAAGTTATTTTATTTCTAAATTTTTCAGATTTTTCTATAAAATAAGCTTTTCTTAGCATTATGGCGCTAATTTTTATCCCCAAACTATGCTTACATCGTTGATTGATGGTACACATCACATTTTGTATCCTGGAACTCACTGTGGTCAGGAGGGCTAATGTAGGTTTAAAATCACTCTTTTTAGCTGTTGCACACTGTTCATTGAGGCTGAAGCCCTAAAATTGATAAGTCAGAGATAGAGAGAGCTGAGGATGGCAGCTAAAGCAAGTGCTTGTGCAGAGCTAGCAGAAAACAGCTGAATCATCATGACTACAATGTCCTTCATTTCTTACACTTAATCTCCAACATCTTTAATCAATATATACCATCTTTAAGAAAAGACAAAGAATATATATTACAGATATAGGGAATGAAATGAAAAAGTTAGCTGAAATTAAGCATATTTCATATGTTCCATATGCCACCTATTCCATGATTATTGTATAATACATGTAACTGTGTAAGAGAGGTACACCTATTACAGACCGTGCATATCAGGCTGTACATCAGAGGGGATATGGACTTTTCAAACTGACCAGAAATATCAGAATGGAACAGTTATGATGCTCTGTGAGCCTTTGTGTTATGATATTGAACAAAAAAAAGGTTTTCTGAATCTGAGGACAGACATTTGCACATGGGTAGCAGATGGTGGTTAAACTGCTGAACAACACTGAATTCTGCCAAAACATCTTGTTTTTTTTGTGATAATAAGACTGTCTATCTTATTTTTTTATGTACTCTTACATTTAATATTATTAAATACACTAGACTATGCTTTTAAATTGTTCATCTCACTAAGGAAGTGTGTTGTTAACGTGACAGCTTCGTCATGGCGCATTGTGACATGTTTCACAATTCACACAACTCAACCAGCTGACTGCTGCAGTGAGGGGGGGTTGTTGCATAGAATAGTGCTTCTTTTACATCAAGAAATATCTATGTACAAAGACAAAGACACACACACACACATGCACACACAGCCTGAGCTATTCAGCAGGAAGTCCTATGGCGAAATCATAGAGTGAAATTCCCCCTGTGTTTGACTGACTTTGTCTGTGATGTTTTAAAAGGGAGGAAGTCATTTATTTTGTTTAATAATGTCCCTAATCCTGTCATTTTTTCTTTTTCCCCAATGAATCTGTCCATTTCTCTCTTTTTTATTATCAAATTATCAGATTACCCTAAAATAGTGATCAAACAACTGAAGTAAAGGATTTCATTGTCTGTCATCATTATACCTGCATTATTCAATTTAAATTGGCAGCAGTGAAACAAGCTATAAACACAACATACTATCAGTGATGGATGGTATCTGCACATTTATTGCATTTGTGCTGAACTCAAGCACAATTCTGAGGTTTTTGTTCTTTATTTAAGCATTTGCCTATTACCACTGTAAATACTGCTTCTCCTTTCTACTACAATTTGTGATGTATGGATTACGGTACCCTGCAATATACAAAGTTATCATAATTAGCCCTACCTTTACCAGATGCAACATTAAAGCAATGTACACATCAATGCATTTTTAATGATAATCCAGTGATATAATATATAATTCTAAACTGGACCACTCTGTATTATTATTACTTTTGGTATTTTAAGTTTATTTTGTGTAAGTATGTTGGTACTTAAAGCAGCTATGAGGGACTACTTAGCTTCTATATGTACAAAAGTATTCAAAGCAGCTTCTTGGCTGTGTCCTAGTCATATCAAGCCAAGAGCCAGATATGGCTCGTTAGCAATGTCAGCATTCAATGTTATGTTGTTACAGAGAAGCTTTCTCACTCAGGATGTGAGATACATCAAGTCACCCTCAGCGCTCCGCCGTTAAAACCACTTTTCATTTACAGAAATGACCAAAAATAAGGATCTGAAAACATCTTCACCACTGTACACTATCACCTCACAAAACCACGTTAGCAAACAGTCTCTCATTCACACATCCAGCAGACAGCTTGAAACTAGCATTTTTAGCATTTTTGGCTATCTGATAAATGTAAGACGTGGCTCTATTTTGCTCCTCACCAATGCCTTTTTTGGTATCTGGTTCTTCAGAAGCTACATGCTTAGCTAGGCTCACAAGCTGGTTTATATTTTGGTGCTGGGCAGCTTGTGCACAGTGGGTGCATTAAAGATTTTTCACTGACAAACAACGATGTGCTGCTGTTTGGATTAACAAGAGCAGTGAGGATGAACCAAAACCAAAAAACTGTTCGCTAAAATACCGAGACAATAATGCCAAAATTCTCCAAAGACTTAAGGTCAACTGCAAAGTAAAATATTTCAGTGAGTTTGTTACTAGGAGTGTCTTCATTCACATTACATATAGATAACTTACACATTGGCACTATAGAAATATTTACTGCTTTAACTTGAATAGAACGTTGTTTTAGAATAATTTTTGCTCATCATTAAGTACAAAAAAAAGCTACTGAACCTTCAGTCTAGTTTAAATGAAGTAGCACCCAGGTGGCAACCATCATGGCTGAGGGCTGAAGCCAAAGAGGAAGTGCCTCAGTAAGTTACTCCTATGGACACCCACTACTGGCTCCAATACAACAGCACTGACACTAACTGGGAAAAGTCAAAACCTACAGATACAGTATTTTTTTCAAAACAGGTTGGGTGTTACAGATATAACTAGACAAAACTCCTTCTGACATGTGTCTTGGTCACCACAATAAAAAAAGTGCAGCTTTACTGAGGAGACATTAATGTCCATCTGATTGCTGATAGAGGCAAAAGTTGTTCACTCACCTTAATTGGCCCAGTGCTGAATCGAATCTTCCTATTAGGCGGCGCAGGCTCCTCTTCCTCAGGGAGGCCTGGGATCTCGGAGCAGCTGGTCTCTGGCTGATATGCTTCCTCATCTTCCTCATCCTCCTCATCATCTAGCTGGCTGCCCCCAGAGTCCTCCTCCCCAAGCCCACTGTACGCACTGATATCCACCAGATCCCCCTCTGAGTAATCGTCCTTCCTTGAGCCATCCTCATCGTTCTCCTCCTCCTCCTCCTCCTCCTCCTCCTCCTCCTCCTCCTCATCGTCTCTCCTCTCAGCGTCCACTTCTCTCTGCTCTGAGGAGGGAGAGGAACTTGGAGGTTCTTTTTCTCCGTTTTCCAGTGAGGCATGAACCTCAGCCTGCACTAGCCTGGCTCCAGCCTCGGACCCTGCAGAGTCATCCGGCTCATCAGCTTGCAGCCCCGCCTCTGAGGTCACTGTACTTGAACCCCGGGCTTCAGTTGCTGTTGACTGAGCCGCTGACTCTGGTTTGACTTCTAAAGAAGAAGAGGAGGACATTACAGCCACTGATGACAATGAGGAGCAGGAGGAGTTAGAGAGCGGTTCTCCTAACTGTCCCAATCCATCCCTCTCCTCCCTGGCTGTCACTCCTCCTATGCTCCTCTGTAAGGATCCTGTCACCTCTGGCTGCTCTGCTGCCTGGGTGCTCACAGATCCTGCTGTAACCTCCTCGGGACCCTCCTTACTTGGAGGTAGCACCTTTGCCTGAAAGAGGGAGACAAGGAGAAATCATCAAATCATGCAGCTTTTTCTTTCTTTGTTTTTAAGTTGAGCTAGTTCTTCATACCTTCCTTGCACCAGCTTCTGCTCTGGCTGGAGGTTTGGGCTTTGGTGCCAAAGCAGGACCTGGTCGACGCTGGGGGAGGTAGAGATTGTTTTGCGATTCGCCCTTTTCGAAGACAGCACTAAGCTGGCTGACTGTGGGGCTGATTGCTTCACCAGGCTTGACTGAGGCTGCAGCAGCGGCAGGAACAGAAATGGGGGCTTGAGCAGGAGCAGGAGCAGGAGTAGGAGCAGGGGGGTCGTCCAGCCGGTCCAAAGCCTCAGTGGAGCCATTAAAGCGAGCCACAACATCTAGTCGGCTGTCCTGGAAGCCAGATGCCCGCTCTTTTTTCAGCAAGATCCGGTTGGTGGCAGCTTGTTTCTCCTAAAGGAGATGACAGTTCGTTGGTCAGATGGTCATGAGTCAGACTTAGACACACAAACAAGCAAAACAAAGAATTGTTTGACCTGTAGGGTTCTCTGTTCAAAGATCCTCCTGGTTTCCTGGAGCTTGGAGAGGCCCACAGAAGGGCCTCCACTCTCCCCACCTTGTTTAGAGTCAAAACGGTTGACCCTCTCTGAGACCGTGGCCCCAAGTTTGAGCAGGGCACTGTGGTCGACGTTCTCATTGAGGCTGGACGCCCTTGGCAGAGACAGTTTCACAGCCTGCTCTTTACCTGCCAATGACAGGAGAGTTGATTGCAGCAAAAACAGGGGATGTTTGAGAAAGAGCAGCATTCTGTGTGTCTTATGTAGGCCTCTTTGTGCTGATGTAGCAACAACTAAAACAGTAAATGAAAATCTGCCATATTTACTTTAACCACTACTTAAAAACACAGGGGTTAATTAAAGTACAAAAAGTTCCAGTCCAAAAAAATCATCCAGTGCTCTTCAGCTGCATTTACTTTGACCTGAGAAAACCTCAGAGGTTAATTAGTTATGACAAAAAAATTGGTCCTCGGGGAGTATTACCTTGGGGTTTAAGAGGTAAATTCCAAGCATAACTTGAGCCAACTTCCACCTGACTGAATCTCTAATCAACCTGAGTAATTAAACAGTGTGGTGGGTGTGCAGGGATTTTAAAAGCTTGGACTGAGATATGAATAGCAAGGTTCAAGCTGGATATTAGGATATTAGGAATCATAATGTAAGTTGTGGGCAGCAAAATAGTAATATAATAACAATAATTATAGTAATTTATCAACATCATCTAGTTCTCCTCACACTGTTTATCTGAAAGCCTTTCGCACTAATGGAACCAGTGAGCTGAATTACCAATCATTTTGGCTCCATCCTCGTCGTCACCAGGCGACTGCATCTGCATGAACATGTTTTTGATGCGGTGAACATTTGATCCATATTTACGACCCCTCCCGGTTGGCCGGGGCAGAAGAGCGGGTTTTGAGGCGGGGTCAGAGCCTCCATTTGCGGCATTGTTGAGGTGGTCGGTGGCCTTCTTGAGGGCTGCTAGCCCCGCCTGGTAAGCATTGCGGTGAGGGGAGGGACTCCGAAGGTTCGAGCTTCCGCTTCCCCCGCTGCTGCCACCTGAGGTCCCGTTGTCCCCCGTGGCTGACGGGGGCTCAGTCTTCATCATGTTTGGAGAATCAATTGCCCCCTGGTGAACAGCAGGTTAGCAGGGATGAGGACGGCAGCATCCTGGAGCTGTTTGACTTTTACCTTCTGAAACACACAGTGAGACGTGATTTTACATTTGTTGTGAATCATTTCTGTAATATCAGTGTTATCAGAAACCAAAGATGAGTCATCATAACATGAAGCAGGGCCTTCAAACATTTCATTAGTCCGATGTGCAAGCAAAAAACAGCATTCTACTTTTAATAAGATCAAAAAAGTCCATTCCAACCCCTTGATTTTTCTAGAAATGACTCCTAAGTGCTGTGTTCAGTCACTGGTTCCAGCTTTACTATATTTTCTTTTTGTGGCTTTTCATTTAGGTGAAAACATCACCTGCCCTTGACATTTTCGCAATTTTTCGATTAAACAACTAATTGATTAATCATATATATCATTATTATTAGTTGTCATTGTACTTGACAAAAAATAAGTGGTCAATCTATACCAGATTAGCAAAGAGACGACTGGAAAAAAGAAGATAAGAGAAGAGACATCAGACATGTGAGGTGAGACATTATCTGGTCAGAGGTCTCATTGATACAAGCCAGAGCTTGAAACAATCACTTTAACTATCTTTTTTAAACCAGTAAGGTTTCCTCCACAGCCTGTTCTTTGTTGTGAGCTAATAGCCGCAGTGACAAACACTGACTAGACACTTGATCATTACTCTTTCACTTTTTTGATTAAGGCTCAAAATATGTTCTTTGGGCAAAAGAGACACTGGAACCGAGATTATTTTCACCAAACAAATTGGTTGAATTAATTTCCATTAACTGATCGTTTAGTCCATAAAATGCAAAGGACAGAAAAAAAGCAATTAAAAGATCAGTGCTTCAAATTTATTTTTACACCTTACGAGATCCAAAACCCAAAGATATTCAACTAACTGTTATGTATATCAAAGAAAAGCTAGAACCGGTGAACATACAATAAAATGACAAATCACAGTCAGATTAGTTTCAAGTCAATTTTCCACAAATTAAGTAATCCATAAAAGGTTTTAACTGTTAAGATAATGTGCATTTAAAATTACATTTAACTTTGATATAGCTGCAGTATATGTAGTCATTCTCTGAGCTGTTTTTAACTAACAATCTTACAACTGACCATTTTTGTAAAAAAAAAAAAAAAAAAAAAAGTGATTTCAAGTCTTTTTTGGACTATCTGGGTTTTTTTTAATTAAATATTTAGTTTTATTTAGAAAAGCTGACAATTGATAGTTGTGATTTGTGGTCACTCAAAGCCAGAGGCCACCAGCCTGCCTTACTTTTTTATTTTTTGTGTTGACCTCAGGCTGTCCCTCTCAAAAAAGGCTTTCCACCAAATGACGATTTCATCAGACTTCAAGACTTTTCTTTCAATAGAAAGCCTGCAGTACAATATAGACAAAAGAGCCTATTGATTTGCTTCACAAGAAATGTTGGATCTAGTGTTGCTAGACTCAGTGTCAGTTTATCTCTGCCAATGCTACATCAAATTTCATCATTTTTACAAAATTCCCTTATTTGTCCAACCCTAGTGCAAGCCCAATTGCTGGAGTACCCTTTTTAATCAACCTTTTCATTAAAAAATGCTAAAATTTAACAAGTTTCATTCTATAGAAAATGAATATTTGCTGGTGTTCATGATTGTATATTTAGCACTGTTGAGTTTTGTATAGTTGGTTGGATATTACAAGCTGCTTGAATGAGTCAAGTTGGGCAATAAAAAATGGTGATGGTAACTGTTCACAATTTTCTGTCTTTTAAATTGGATTCATCACACATGAAAATAAATAAGATATAAAGAAGAAGTTAACTTTAAGCCTAATATATGATGGAGTAGAAAACCTTAATAAAAGGCAGGGTAAAAGCTTTAAAAAATACATGTGTATAAAGAGAAAATTACTAAAACCTATGGCCAAATATTAGATCCAATAGTACTGCTTCACCAGGTATTCATAACACCTACATGGCACTCCAGGAGCTGTCAAAATAATCCAATTTAAATGATGACACGCTGTGACCTCACGCGTCCTGTGTGTCTGTGTGTTATGCTGCCTCTCTGAATGCCAAACTTACTTAGTGACAAAATCAGCACACGAATACAGACGACTCCCATAGTCCCCAGATATCCAACAGCATGCTCATGATCACAATCTAATTTACTGGCTCATTGCGTTTGCAGTTTGTGCTGTAAAAAGTGCTGGGCCGGATGAAAACATCAGATCTGCACATCAGCAACATCTGATGTGTTCATCAGGTCCAGTCACTATTTCTCTCATGACAATAATGAAACCAAACTTGTGAAACACACACACCTATATACTGTACATATATGAGCAAACAGAATAACAGAGTAAGTTTAATAACTTAGACAAAATTTTAGCAGCTTGATTGCCATTAAACGTCTTCAAAAAAATCTCAGGTATTTAGAAGTCTCAAGAAAATGAGGGTTTCATCATAAGAATTTGATAATTAAATGAAATGGTAAATAAATATGGATATCACATCTTTAATTTGTCCCAGTGCACATATTTGAGGCCAAAATATCCCTAATGCTAGTTCTACAGTAGTGGTCACGAGGCTCAGGTTACCTAAAATCACCTTATTTCCTCCTTTTTAAGCATTTAACAAGTAATTTGAACCAAATTTATCAGAAAATGAACACTTGAACATACACCAGCATGACAACTATCTAAAAGGATGGAAACCATCTTTGATAAAAATCTGTATAATGTACATTTTTAGTTTTACCCATGTCCCTTCTGCTAACATAGAAGGAGTGTTTTTGACACTGCAGCAAGACGGACTAGACGGGGGCGATTTAGATGTTTTGGCTTCACTCTTGAGTAGCTGTCATGTTGTTCAAATTTTTAAAGTCATTCAAAAATAGAAGCAACTGAGGACTAGGGATGGGTGTCGTCAGGATTTTTATGAATCCGATTCCGATTCCGGTTCTGCTTATCGATTCTGGTTCCTAACGATTCCTTATTTCGATTCCAAAATAGTAAAAAAATAGAAGGTCAATTGTTTATTTGACAAAAGTAACTTTATTCCTTTACCTTTTAAGAA
>JAQMCX010000022.1:4374153-4384694 GCA_029814765.1 Acanthurus leucopareius
TATAACGACATTTCTTATTGTCAATCATTTTTATACATTCAACATAATTCTTAAAGTCAAGTTGGAAAACTGGAAAGTAAGGTCGACTTTTAGAGAAACTAGCTTTGTGGATGTGAAATTTTGCTATAAGTATCATCAAATTAACGATATGTTGAATTTTTTTATTTTTCAATTTACACCAATACTTATTTTTAGTCGTGATTCGCTGTGACGTTTCATCCATGTGCTGTTTCTTTCTAACGTGAGTCAGTGATCATGTTTTCCAGCAAGACAGAATATCATTGGAGAAATCTTGAGGTACGCAGAATGATGTCATCACATTCAAAGAAGACAGAATTTCATTGGACCAACCGGCATTCTTGAATGTTGCACCTGCAGGAAGATAGGAGACATGTCAGTTGGCTGCCGCTGCACAGTTTTGCATGCGGAGACTTGAAGAGGTAAGAGTCGTATTTGGTCAACTACAAAACGTTGTGACGAGTTGAATAAAGAATTTCTTTTGACATAAGGTGAAATATTTAACTGTTATGAGTAGGGCTTCCCCCTTACAACAACAACAAATCGAGGAGGCCAAGCTCAAGAAAGCCTTCATCAACAAATGTAGGGCCAGAGCACATGGGCGTAGCGGATGCGGGGTACACGGGGGACATGTACCCCGCATTTTCTGTATCTGTGCCCTCCGTCCCCCGCACTTTTTACTAGGGATGGGTATCGTTAGGATGTTTATGAATTCGATTTCGCAGCTAATTAGCTTATGACATATGTTGCACTCTCCTTTTTCATCTCTTTGTCTTTCAAAATGAAGCCACACTTTAGAGCGTTTTCTATGCAAGCCCTATGCGGACAGGGTTTAATTTTTTTTTTTTTTACAAGCCGTTTTCTCGAGATAATGTTATCTCGAGAAAATGGCTTGTAAAAAAAAATAATTAAACCCTGTCCGCATAGGGCTTCCGTAGTTTTCCATGGTCCACCATGCGTAGTTGGCCTATTGACTGTATAAAACAGTTAGTCCAGTTAGCCACAGCTTTTTCCTCTTATTTCTCCGGTGTTTTTTTTTTTCTCCTCCGGCGTGTTGAAGTCAGCGTGAATGCGTGACCTAGTCACGTAACAGACAGGTCCTGACTCCTGGCAGACACGC
The DNA here is from genome assembly GCA_029814765.1 of Acanthurus leucopareius. NCBI lineage: Eukaryota > Metazoa > Chordata > Actinopteri > Acanthuriformes > Acanthuridae > Acanthurus > Acanthurus leucopareius. The sequence continues at coordinate 4,375,292 of JAQMCX010000022.1, forward strand.
AGCCATTGTAAAAAAGGTTACAAGTGCGTCCAAGAACCGATAAGCAGAACCGAAAGTAAATATTTTTTATGGGTACCCGGTACCCGCCGTTTTTAATTCGGTTCCTACTTGGAACCGAATTTCGGTACCCAACCCTACTGAGGACACTTGTAGCATCCATTCTTCAGAACATATTTGCTCTCTAATTGGATGGGATCAGTCTTCATCTTAAAATTTTTGTATTGCTTTGTTGTATTTTCTGTGCTGGTTTTCAATTATTAAAGCGTCATGATAGCTGTTGTGTGTTTAGCTTACATAACTTAAGAGAGCAAACTTATTAGATAAAACACACTGAAGAAATAGTTCGATACCTGATGAAATAAGTTTAGAAGACTCTAAAAGAGATGAGAAGATCAGCACCACTTAGTTTGGTTCTGTTAATACAAAATTACAGCAAACAACCTGTTAGCTTAGCCTAGCAAAAAAGACAGATAGCCTGTCTCAGTGCAAAGATAAGAACTCCTCAATGTGAACATCTCAAACTCATTAATCCAAGTTATTAGTGTATCTTATTCGTTTAATTTGTACAAAAACAAAAGTATAAAATGGCACATTGTGGTTTTGTAAAAGGTAATTTGACATTTTATATGTTTGTTATCTTTTATTCTATCTTTCACCTCCAAGAAAGAAAATTTGAAACCATATTTCCAAAAATGTTTACTCCTCCAATGCAGCTCTACTGAAATGTTAACTTAGCACTGGTAATAGCAATAATGCTAACTTGTTTTGCAGTTATCATTGGTTTGACTAGAATAACCATACAGTTTATGCTAATACATAGAAGAAGAACTGGGTAATAAGTATTAGTCAACACAGAAAAGAAAAACAGAAAAGAAACAAGCACCACCAGCAAAGCCACAAACATCATCCTTAAGAAATTAACTGTGAGATGCTTTGTCCCCTAATCCAACAGCTAGGAGTGCCTACCATCATATTATTAATATCACAAGGACTTAGCTGTTTATCACTTTACAGGTTCAACTTAGTTGATTATTTAATCAGATGTGGACTCAGTCAGACACATCTAACTTCTCCGACAGACTCAGACTGTGGGATTGGTGTGAAAATTCACAGCTGAGGTGTGAAGATTCATAATGACTGTTTAAGTAACATTTGACAATGATGGAACATGTAATTTCTTTGATTCAAAAACTCTTCTATTAAAAACAAACACTATGTGAAGTACATTGATGCACAGCCATGCCTTATAATTTGTTTCTTTGAGTTTCAACATGCCGAATACTAAAGTCAAATTTTCCACCACAGTTTAGACCAAAGAGACTCAAACGAGGGTGGCCTTCAAAAGCTTTGTGTGATGTCATCATTAACTGATGTTGTGTTTGGTTGATCCTCATCAAGTCATTCAGAGTTTTGCCCTTGACAACCTGGCACATAACAGAAAGTTTCCAACAGCTTTTGAGATCTGTGGTTGTTTGGGAGGAAAGGTACTATATCTGTGCTGACTTTCCTCCCAAACACAACCCAAAAAATCCAGTGAAAATACAGTGCAGCACTGACGTACGTTTCAAGGTTCAAATAACCTTCAATTTAGCATGGAGCCCATTGCACACTAATAAGCATACTTGAACTTAAGCTGCAACCAAAGATTACTTTTATTATTGATCAATGTGGTTGTTAGTTTTTGCATTAAATTATTTATCATTTGGTCTATCAAAGGCAGAAACAGTGAACAGGACCATGAGTCTACAGCCATGCTAGCAGCTCTGTGATGCTGTATTTAGTACAGCATAACTTTGAGCTAAACCAGGTAATGTTTACTATATTTACATCATCAGTTTGTAAGCGTGCAGACATATGCTAATTAGGACTGAACACAAAGTACAGCTGAAGCTAGGATTGTCATTAGCTCTTTTGAAGAACTGGACAAATTAAAATTTTCACCACATGATAGCACTCAAAGCTAAAAGCATTCAGAGTCATTATAATTCATCCTGATGGAAACATGAACATTTCTACAAAATTCCACAGCAGTTCCTTCAATAGTTGTTGAGACTTTTACCTGAAATCAATAAATGCCAAACTCATTGTGAAGCAAGAGGGAAGTCAGTGTATCATAGAGTTTTTTTTCCAACCAAATACTGTCATATAAAACAAAGCAAATCCTCACAATTTACAAGCTGAAACTGGGAAATGTTTGGTATTTTTTCTTGAAAAATAACAAAATTGCTTAGCAACTATCAAAATAGTGGGTGCTTCAACTTTTTGTCATCCAACTTCACATTTCAGCTCTAATTCCAACTTTCAGTGACTCCTAATCAATTCAGCCCTCAGTCATCGCAGTAGCTACCAGAGCACACACTCTGCAACAATACGCTGCAAGATGCATGTGAACTGAAAGAATATAAAACATGTTGGATCATGTTGCTGTTTGTGTAGCAGTTTACATCATCCTTTACCATGGCAACCCTAGCAAACTCAATGCTGATTGGTCATGTTGTTACAGAATGAAACTCTTCGGGGAGGTAAAACTAAAGTGAATGGAAAGACTGTTAATGTGCCTGATTTGCCCCCTACACTCACTTCAAATGGCACAGTTGACCACAATGGGTGCGCACGCACGCACACACACACACACAGAGCCACGACAGTTTGTCTTGTGACACTATCTTGCCAAATAGTAGATTCACACACGCTGATCATGTGAATATAAGTGAGAAAATTAAATATCAAAGCAAAGAACCCTGACAGATGCCACTGGAAACATACACACACACACACACACTGACACAAAGCTAATACTGCTCCTGGCCTTTTTCCTGTTATTGTTAAGACGAATCTGGTGGCTCCTGGTCTGTCTGACAAAAACAGGCCTGACATACACAAACCTAAAATGCACAACACTGACGAACAAAGTCGGACTCCAATCTTTATTACTCCATCTCCAACTTTACAGACTATCCAGCTCATCTTAGAAAAATAAACAACTTTTCTCTGTCTCCTCCTGCCCCTAATCCTTTGCAGTTTTGTGCTGCTTCCTGTCAGTCGGTCTGGATTCTCACTCCTAACGTCACTTTGGTTGTCTGGTGTGAGAGTGAGGACATTTTCCAGCACCTTGGTGTCATTATTTGATGAGTGGCATCACTGTTATCTGGCCAAAATATACAGTGCTGACTTCAAAGATAAATCCAGTTTATTAAAGCCTGGGTCTAGTGTACATAAATGAATCTGATTCATCTTTTCATCACTTGATCTTGTGCATTTAACATAAATTTGGTTCATTTAAGAATACAGTTAGCTGTGCATCCCCGCCACTGAGTTGTCTCAGTTCCTCTGATCTTTTATGACTTCTGCTCATACTGACTTATCTTTCTTTGTAACAAGATTGCAATGAATTGTGTTTATCCAGAGCAACCATCTTCCTCCCACGAATGCTACACCAACACTGTCTCAGTCAGGTCAATATAATCTAAAATAAAAACATCATGACACAACTACTGCATGAGTGCACCAATAATCCTCAGCATATGGAGGCAAATGACAATTGGCTTGTGAAATTCCCCCTAGGGATAAATAAAGTATCATCCATTTATCTGTTTATCAATTCATAACCTATTGATGGGAGGTCCCAGAACAGCCGCTCCCTTCACTAAACTCAGACTACACCACAAATCAGCCAAGTCTGTGTTTTTCTAAATAACATGTGTGAAGGGTTTCAGTGGTTAGTATGGCAAAAATGACCTTGTCTCATCCTGTACTGCATCACTAGGACCAGGGCTCTGTAAAACCAGTCTTACTGGTCTCTGTGAATGAGCATATTCAGTGTGGTAAACACAGTCTATGAGACAGAAACAGACACTGCAGCCACTGCTGTTGATGTTTCTGCACTGAAATGGTAATATGCTGGCCGGTCAGACATCAGTAATAAGTCCTTAAGTCCTCATGCCCCGCACAGCATCTCTGTGTCTCTGCATGTCTATGTGCGTCACGCACAGAGTTCAACAGAAGGCACATTATGGCAACTACAATGCCTCCATCTATTCACACCACAATCCCTGCATCTGTAGAGGAGACTCCGAGGCCTGGCCTAGTGCAACGGTTCAATCTGGCAGACACACGATGCGTGCTCCTGCTGTTGCTGCTGGCTAGAGAGAGGCTTTGTTGGCATACATATAGGCTGCTAGCTCCGGACGTCCATCCAACAACGTAGTCTTTGTTGTGGCGTAGCTTTTGGAGCAAAAAAAGGAGTCTAACCGAGAAAGTTTTGACAGCTACTGTGGATCACTCCGAACCACTTGTTAATTCGGCGTGGATGTAATACAAAGAGCATCGATTATTACAGACAAGAGGTCAACCATTATTTGTGATCCGCGTTTTCCCCTCTTATTTCGTTTCCGTAAAAATACGCCTAAACGGAAGGCGATGTGCACCTGAAAACTGGATTCTATGTGAATTAAGCTGGAATTTGTAAATCATTCATGCACCGAAATCGCCTGAAGAATATGTGATATCAAGACAAGTGTTAGTTCACATCCTTAGAGGTGCTTACTTCAGCATGCAAGCACGGAAATTAAAAACAGAGAAAATTGTAAAGGAGTTCGTCGTGACGTTCTTCTTGTGAACAGAGACCGCGGCTCCGGCATTCCGGATGTGTTTTTTCTGTGTTAATTCATCACATCGTTTCAACCCAGTATATACAGACATTGAGGGTGAATAGATATAGTTGTGTCTGTATAATAACGTCCCCCGGCCAGTTTTAATACCCAGAGGCAGACGGTCGACAGGCCCAGCTGGATGACTGTCTGCTGCGCTGCGTCGCTTCCTTCCTGCAGCCTCTCCTCTTTCAAAGACAAACGACAGATTTGAACGCGGGTAACACCACATAAACACTGAGGTCATCTGAGACTCTGTGCGTAGCTTTTTTCTCCGTCAACCCTACCTTAGATTCCAGTGTGAAGGAAACAGCCCGGTTCCCGTTAGGATCCGTACTGGAGACAGTCCATTGTCCTGCTGCTGCTGATTCGTCCTGCGAGCAAACAGACTGAACGCCTGCCTCCCCTCTGCTCCTCCCTCTCCTCTTCATCCTCCTCCTCCTCCCATCATTTTCCTCCATCCCTCTATTTCCCCTCCGCACCTCTACTCGGCGTCCTCTCTGTTATCCTTCCTATTTTTTTTCTTCCACTCTATATCCACCTGATTTCAGAAGAGTTGCTCTATCCTCTGTAAATGCAGATCAATATTATTTTGACATTTTACCTCATAGATGTATTCCCCCGTGGGACTGTGGGGTGTCCTGGGATATTGCGGTATTTGAACAAAAAGCAGCTAACTGACCTTATACAAGAAGCATCCTATGACACACTGTTTGAACTGACTAACTGGTTACTTTAATTGTTGGCTGGCTGACCTATACAGGCTGTTTGGCAGAGATGAAAACTCCCGCAAGACCCATTTCCTCTGCAACATGGAGATGTAGCGACCTCTGGTGACCAAAATAGCTAAAAGCACCGCTCACCTACATCAGTATGACTGCAGTCAGTGCAGTGAGATGACAGCTATCACAGTGAGCAGGAAATTAAGCATCTTAAGTAATTAAAAGCGGATACTTTAAGACAAAGATGAGTTGGTGAATTTCATTTTCAATACTGACAGGTCCAATTGTAAAATAAGTATGCTACTAATATATTTGCTTGTATAAGTTAAAGTAACAATACGACATAAAAAGAAGCTCTCTATCACAAGTTAAAGACTTGTGTTCAAAATCTATTAGAATCATTGCATGACTTCAAAAGAACCAGCACTTAAAGCAAAAAATCTCCACCGACTGATTTAAATTGTTGACATGGATAAATGAAAGAGTAACATTTTTATTACAGTAGCTGATTTAATCTACCTCTTACACTGCACTGAAGGTAATTTGATCCAGTGCTTCTAAAGGCTCAAGCCCACTTAAAAGGGTCATGAAAAGGGCACAAAGGATCAAAATAAATCTGAGAGGTTATGAATTAAATTATTAGAGAAAATATAAAAAAACAAAGTTCAGATACACATCTATATTTGTGTTTTGTTTTTGTTTTGTTTTGTTTTTGCTAAGTTTGTGATGTATTTGACCATTTGGTCTCTTAGGGCATTAAATAGTTATTAAAACATAAAATATGTTATATTTGTACATCTTAATATCCAAAAATGATTATATCTTTGTTAAATATTTTGTTTTGTGTACTTACATCATCTTTACAATTTCCAACAAAGTTTGAGATAAAGTATTGTATTCACTACCCTCTATTGGTTACAGTTAAAAACTGATTAATAGGTGAAATTGTTTCTGATATCACAATGTAATGCAATCCCCCACTATTACATGCAACTGTTTATAGTTCTGTTCATAAGGAGTTGTGAATGGTGTGAAGCCTTATCAAACTGAATACACATCCAGTGTAACAGAATATAGCTTCACATTGCTCAGCTGGAATACAGATGTATTTTTAGCATAAAGACTTATTTATTGCAGAATTAATACTAATGTTGGAATTAGGGAAAATAATCATTATTTCCACAGTAATAGACATATTTAATCAAAAACATAAACCCCAGCACCATGTAAATTTAATGCAGACACACACACACACACACACACACAAAGATGGCAAAGATGGTTACAATATTATGTTTTTAAATACACAGCGGCGACAGGGTCAGTCTTTTTTGTCTCCATTTACAGTACCTAATTTAATTTTTAACCTTTAACTTTGAATTATGGTCTGGTTACCCTGAGCTCTAAAACCCAACACTTTTTATTATCCATGCATCTTTTAATTTTCCAATTTAATGTCAAGTGTGAGTTAAATGATCTTCCATAGTGGAAATTATGAACGATTGCAAGTGGAGAATACAACTTGACCGCTGCACTACATCCAGCTGTAGTAGACACATGTGGACAGAGGAGGGCAGCAGATTAAGGTTTATCTGTGCTGCCATTGACAAATACATTGCTTCAAACACAACAGTGAGAAGCAAGGAAGCAAACCCCCAAATATGATCACAACTGATGATGACCTGTCATTCACTCTTATATTAGAAATATGTGCTTGTTTGAACATGGACAGCAAAACTTTGAAAGACTTAAAATTAAGTTCTAAGCATCAAGGTTCCTTTTGGAAAAGAACCATAGTGAGTTTTGCTCAAATATCCACACAACCTTGAAACTTGAACTTGAAAATATATCTTTTTGTACAGTTGTTCCTCAATTTCATGATATTCAGTATCACATTATATCAGCAGGACTGTGCATTAAAGTTCTCATTAGTTTAAAGGCTGATAAAAAAATTGAGAAATGACAAATAAAAATGAATAAACTTGTCAATAAGCTTTTAAAGAGAAACTCATCAAAATCTGTTAACAGTTGTATTGTAAATACTCTACATGTAAAAGAGGATTGCATTAAGTCTTTTATGATTATTAAGCCAAACACATTCTTTGGGAAAGGTTTAATTTTAGTCCAACAAATCAGATTTCTGTTTTGGTTAAACAAAATTGTGTAACACATTTAATACCTAGGATACTGAAATTGTATAAGAGTAGATATTCGGAATTTTCAATTATTTGCTTTAGTCTTTTGATGCTCATTTTGTATTTGTGTAAATATTATCTGAAATAGCATATACTGATATTTTCATATTTTCACTGACATTACAGCACAAGAAATATCTTACACATGTAGTCTTTTTAAATTTTTTTTTTGGGAGGGGGAGGCTTTTTTGCCTTTATTGGACAGTAATGGACAAAGAGGAAGATAGAAAATGGGGACAGAGAGGCGTATGACGTGCATAAGAGGTAAGTCAGAAGACTGGGATCAAACCAGCAACAGCTAAGACCATGTGCTGCAATCATTGGGCTACCAGGGCACTCCTGATGGGTACTCTTCGTCATGACACGCTGTGATGATTAAGGATTGATGTGTCTCAGCCATGACACATCATATTTTTAGGTCCAGTCGCAGTTAGCCAAGGATGTGTATCTTAAAATAAAAGTAAAAATAAAAAAGTACACAAAACAGAAACCACAAAGATGTACCTGTTGAAAATGCTTTAATTCACTTATATAGTCACCCATGCATGATCAAATACAGATGATAGATTGGTTAATAGGAGGCACAAAAAGAGCTGTCAGTTCTCTGGGTAAAAGTAGGCACAAACAGTATACCTGGAAAATACCCCCATGGTGCTGCACAGTGTAACACAGAGTGCTAATACAGCCAAACACTGCCGTCCTACCTCCATGTTATTCATAACTCAAATGAAATGTATTTCCTTGTCAAATGAAGTAAAATTTCATACAATGCACCATCAAATTATAATACAGGAGATCTAAAAATCTAAGCAAGAAACCTAATGTTATATGTCTGTTTATAATAAACATCTCTTCCACTCCAATCAATCTATTCACCTATTCATGGATAGTCAACCTAACTGCACCACCTAACAGTGTTGTTTGTTTCCTAGGTAGAGCAGAGGAAGCCTCCCACATTAGAATATATGTAAACTATGTGATCATTGAGATTTACCTCTGATTTAAACCTTTACTAGACACCTCAGGACATCGGCCACGCCTTCTTTGACGTATCCCAGCTGTCTTGAATTGTTAAACTTAAAGGAAAACTAACAACATTAGTTTCCCTCTGCCAACTGCACCCAGTGACAACAGTCGTTTTCAGTCCTCCACTTTTGATTATCCCAAACTCCCTCTTATCCCTTTCTTCCCTCCAAATCCCCACCCCCCACCCATCCTGCTGGTATTAGCGTTTAGCTGCTGACGACATGTCCTGACCAGGTCTCATGTTTGGTTCCTGGGTTCAGATGGGTTATGGTCACCTCCACTGCTTGCACCTTTTCGTGTTTGGGAGGGATGGAGCAGAGTTTGTAGCTCACCTCATCGCCTTCCACCGGCACATACTCGCCCTCAATACTTGAGAAGGACAAAAAGAAAAAAGATTTAAAGTTACAAATGATGAAATAGCAGAAATCTTCTGCTTTACTCTACATGCAGATATTTGCAGCCGAATGTGCTGCAAACAGAAAGTCACAGTCTTGAACTGCCACACAAACATTCTGCTTGGTTTCAGGATGAGATTAATTACTGCAGTGGCACCACGAACGGAATAAACAAAGGTAATTGCTCCATTTTCTAGCCAATAGCAGTAATGCAAGTCAGAGCAGCTGAGCTTTGAAAAACAAAATCTGTACATCTCTATGTCTAACAGGTTTTTCATTGTTCAACTGCCAACATTTTCTTTAAATTTTTTTTTAAATTTATTTTTTCGGGCTTTTACACCTTTATTGATAGGACAGCTGAGATATTGGACAGGAAACAGGGAGAGAGAGAGGGGAGAGACATGCAGCAAATGGTC
>JAQMCX010000022.1:4390002-4407285 GCA_029814765.1 Acanthurus leucopareius
CGTGAATGCGTGACCTAGTCACGTAACAGACAGGTCCTGACTCCTGGCAGACACGCAGCCATTGTAAAAAAGGTTACTAGTGCGTCCAAGAACCGATAAACAGAACCGAAAGTAAATATTTGATTCGGTTCCTAATTGGAAGGCATAAAAAAGGCATATTCAAAATGCAAACGCTCAAAGTTTTGACAGCTAACACTCCATACATCAAGTGAACAGCTTACTTTCTGAATCAATTGCAGTATTTCATTACTAGCATCTGCTTATTATTCAATTGTTCAGTTAGACCTCTTCAAGTCTGACCTTCCAAATTCTGCCCCCACTTTACTTTTGTTTGCATATTATAAAAGTCATACACTTTATAAATGTTAGAAATATACAATTACATTCAAAGAACAGGGGTATATGACTAGTCAAATTAACTGTAAAAACAAAGCATAAAGAAAGGAAACTGTTTTGTTTGCAAAGAATGCTTGTCAATGTTTTACTCCTCAAAATTAAAGGGCAAATTAGTTAGTTGCAAACATCTTTTTATCAAAATCTCTCTCATCTTATTTCTTATTTTCATGTCATGACAGATTCTAAATTAGCCAAGGGCATCTGATTCATCTCATAAGCAGACTAAAAACAGACTGTGCTCTGTCTATGTGTTCCACTAAAGAAATTTCCAAATGGCAGCTGTGTGGATAAACTAAACGAACAAACACTGCACACAGGACAGCTTCAGAGATATCATGTGGTAAAAGTTTGGTGCTGACAGCTGTATGATGGAGCTGTACATTGTACCTCTTTGTGTACTTTGGTCCGGCCTTTGATCTCGGCTACAATCATTCCCACGATGCCTCCCCTGAAGGTGGCAGCGAGGGAGAAGAACTTCTTGTTGGAGGTGATGTCCTGATACCATGAGTCTGGGTACCTGTTAGCCAAAGGTCAGAAAGGTCAGCATTTATGCATGAAAAGGAATCAGTTTTTAAAATTTGGCAACATGGGACTCCTCACAACGCAGGTCAAACAAGATCAGCAATGTAACAGTGGACTTGGTTTAGTCTCTTTATTTAATGTTAATAATTGGGTTTTTCACTTTTCACTTATGGGGTTCAAAGTGGGTTCCTTGTGGACCCAGCTGGGAGGCTTTAAGATCAGTAATTAGCAAAGTTAAATTACTCTACATAAACCCATTTTGAGGTGCATGTGTCTCCCTTTTAATAAAATCAAAACTACAGGTTCTACAGGCACTAACAGAGCTATAAAATGTTTCCTGGGGTTCGCTGATTAGCCTCATACTGGCAGTTCCTGAGACATGGGCTGGCCAGGCTTAGTACAATGGAAATGTAAAAAAATCAAATGTGTAATTTTGTGATTAACACAGCAGGTAAATCAAGTAAATATATAATTAACAAATTTAGTTTTGCATGCAGATTAAATAAATTGCATCTAACTCCAACAATGGCATGTGCCATCAATTGAGTAGTGAATATGATTCTTACTCGATTGGGAACCAATCACCACAGAGTAGCTTGACATTCTCTATGTCATCGTGGCAGAGGAAGCGGAGCTGGACTTCACTGAGAGCTGTGGGAGGCACCACGTCACTCATTCACACCTGCAGGGACCCAAAGAGAGCACAGACAGATCCCAGTGTAAGTCCCTCCGACCTAAGCAAAAAACTTAGAGCATTTTTTTTTTTTTTTAGTGACAAATGAACAGTAGATGCTAACTTCAGTAAAGAGTCATCATTTATACCTAGAAGAATCAAATGTAAATACAGCTTCAGACTTTATGTATAGCATATATACAGGCTTAAGAGAAGCACCTTTAGGACATTGGGCTTTGTAGCAGCACGTAGACACCTATTGATAACCAGTTAGACAAGTTGGAGTTAACAGTGTCTATAGAATCAGGAGTGACACCTGATATCAAACGAGAACTAGGTTTTATATATATTAAAATGGGGTTCAGTAGTTTGGACCATGTTGAACGACTGGCTTCTGAACAGCCTCTTTTAACTACTACGACATAGCTGGGGTCATTCTGTGTATGTGAGTGTGTGTTTAAGTGTATCCACTTTACTACCATTGTAGCATGACAGCTCTTAAAAAAACACCTTACTCAGTTCTAAATTATCAGTAAATGGCAAGTTGAACGTTGTTTAGGAACACCATTAAAATAACCCACGGAATTTAATGTAAAGTAATTAACAGTTAATCAATCGGCAACTATTTTAACAATTGATTGAAAATTTCGACAAAAAGAATTACTGGTTCTGGTTTTCGTGAACTTTGTAAATGTCTTTGATATTGACATGTGCTCTATGCGCGGTGCACAACCACAGGATTGACAGATAACCTGTTCAGGTTAGTGGACCTTACATACTGCCCATTGATATCGTTACACATTTGTAGAGTTGTAGAAGATGTGTTGTGTCCATTTTATCTTGACAAAGAGCCGAGAGTTAATAGCAAACCTAATTTCATTGCTACTAGCAAGCAATACAATAAACAAGAGCTATCCTCACTGTATTATACATTGGATTGTAGAGCGTAACAGAAAAAAGTTTTATGCTTATTAGCAGCAGTTGCTTTTGTTGGACCTAGCTATTGCTTACTCTTTAAACATGATCTTCTCTCTGTAGGTAAGGTTACTGTTAAAATGATACAATACCCAAACATTTAAATGAAATCAAGCGAAAATGTGGTCAACTGATAAAGTAAGGTTAAGCAAACATCACAGCTGCCTGCTTAATAGCACATAGGCTAACCCTTGCCACCGCCGCTAGCTAACGCTCTGTTGCTAAGCTAACATACCTTGTTTTAGCGCTCAGACCGGAGGAAAGTTGGGGGAAATTATATTCTTCGAGTATCAGTCGATACAGTCGCTACTCCGAACACAGCATGACAAAACACCAGTCTATCCTCAACTCGCAAGACCGTTTCATTACTGTGTCGATGCTTCATAGGCTGCTAAGCTAGCTCTTTCTCTTTCTCACTTCGAGGTAACAGCTGGATGTTTACTTCCTGTTTGAGGTGCTACACGAATGACGTGTGGCATAAAGCGTTTTCTTCTAGCGATTAGTCATATGGTATCAAACATATTAGTGCTTGATCGCCTCCTACTGGGCTGAAGTGTGGACTACAAAATATATAATCCACTCACTCCTCCCATTTTCCTGAAAAAAAAAAGATATTATTGCTGTACTGCCACCTGCCACCCACTGGGTCCACTTCATCATGGTAGCATACAAGACTTAAAATGTAACATCTATCAAATCTGCTAAAGTCCCCCTGAAATTCAAGTCAATCTTAAAAAATCTTTCAAATTACACGTACTTTCTCTCCATTAGTGCAAAAATATCTGTCCCTTTAAAAACTCCTATAAAATACTCAGGAAACTATGTCTTTCACTTTACTCAGAAATGTATTCTGAATGAGTTGCAGTCTAAAATTCTGGAGGAAAAGTAGTATGTGGATCCAAAGTTGATAGTTACTTTAGTGTTGTGACTGATAGTGCTTGAAACAGAAAAACACAATGATGCTACAATAAACTAGTGAGCTGCTACAATAAACTAGCTGTTACTGACTTAAATTTTCTCTGACATTAAAATTATACTATTAATAATAATAAAAATAAATAATAATACTAATAAATAAAATAAATGGTTAATTGTGATTTCTACATTAGTGATCTTTAAACAAAATATCATTGTTGAACTGTTCTTACCTTAAAAGAGCCTCTTTTGATAAACATTTAAACATCTTATTTTAATAGCAAACATTTCTGACTTTGGATCACATTTAGGGGCCTGAGCTTCTTCTGTCCCTTAGAAGGTAAAAACAAATAACATTAATGTTATTATCAAACTTGTTCAGTCTTGTTTACTTCATGGTAAAAAAGTTTTCTCAAATTTTGGCATATAAAACATGTAAACGTGGCTCAACTCATCAAAAAGTTTCCATCACACACGACCTCAAAGCATCTGTCTTTATCATGCAGACATGCCATCTGTTGCCTTCTCATTGCTTCTGCAAATACTGCAGGTGAAAAAAGCCTTTGATCATCCACACACACGGCATAACAGGTAATTATGCTTTTACTAGTTGAAATGATTAATAAGAAAAGAATAAAAAAAAGGAAAACTTTTTTTTAATATCATCACTGAATAGTATAATTTAGAATTTTAACATGCATTACCGTATGCAACACATGTAACTGTGTAACAATGTTTGCATTTTTTACACAATTTTAAGTTTTTAAGGTGGATATAAAAAGATTTTTTTTAATGTTTGGAAATGCAGTGCATGTATTATTTCTAATGCATCACATATTTGAATATTGTATATTGCTGTAAACATAAATCATTACCCTACAATAAATTCATCAAAACACCTGCTGAATGTAATCAGTGGATAACAGTGTGTGTTTACATTGTAATGTTGGCAGCTCTACTGTTGCCACTGAGGCAGCTTGATCTCCAGATTTGGCAACTTCTCAGTTCTCACTCTGTTTTATAATCTCTGTATCATAGTCAACTCCACTGGCCAAATATGTGCACAGATAGCAAATAATCTGACTGGTTTTAAGTAACTCTCAATGTTAAACAGTTCCAGTAAAAATGAAGACAAAGCTGAACAACTAAATAATAAAAGGCAAAATAAATATTGAAAGATTACATAAATACAAGTCTTAGACAATGATGGATGATATATACATGTTAAAAATAATATGTTTTCAACTATAAATTTCTATTTTTTTTATTGTGGGTAGGTGGATGTTTTAGTATTGCAATGTTATTGTGTGATATAATTGTTTATTTGGGTGATGGTTTTAGGAAATAAACTCTTCTCTTTGATGTGGATGAGCACACTGTCACCCCTTGAGGATGGTACATGAGACAAACTGGTAACAATTTAGATTTTAGCTTGCATCTTTTTATTTCCATGGATCCATTAAGATACCTTTAAGGAGGGGACAGGGTAAACATTTTTTGAATATTGAGAACAAATTAAATAGACAGACAGAGGACCCACATGCTGCCTTATCTATACAGTTTGTCAGTTAACAGTGGCTACACATGTCATGAAAAGGGGCCAAACCACTTTAATAGAGTTCTGCATGGTATGGAAAACATGCTAGTGAGTATCATGCTAGTGAGCACTAACCTCTGTGGGTGTATCACTGATGTATCCACAGATTTTCAAGTGAAGAAACTAATTCTGTGGACACTTCATACAGTTTATGTTGTAATTAGCTTTATTTTACTGTCAATACACCCTCTGATTTAAAGGGGCCACGTCATTTTACCTATTAGTACCAACACTACAAACATTCAATGCTATGTCTGGATGGTGGTGGAGTGTCTCTAAAAATAACAGCTTGGCTATATTGATGCATGTTTTTAAATAAAGTAAAAGATGGAGGATATTGGTTTGTCAGTTGCTAAATTTTAGAAAATTTGTCATCCTGTGTTCTTTTTTTTATAACAGACGTTGTCCTTTAGGCCTCAAATAAATTAGTTTGTGAGAGCAAGTACATTTTTGATATCTCAGTTTTTAAACCGATGACATGACAGGATGTAGAAATAAATAACTACACATATTATTGTACTCATATTATTTGTAACCATCTTCTACTTATGAATAATGTGACTTATGTTTGTGTAATAAAATCTCTTGCAATTTCTTTTGTGTTACCTGTTACGTTATTATTTGGGTCATGTGATGCCTCCTATTAGATGTTATCACTATGAAAGTGGGGTCACACCCATGTTACATGTTTGTTTGCCCTTTTTTTTTTTAAGACCCGGAGAAAGACCTCCAGTGGTCAAACCATGTTGGTTTGTTAATGATTTTGCAACTACAATAAAATCTTTTTATATTTTATATCTTGTGGTTTTGAAGTGCTGGGGTAACATACTTGTTTCGGTTACCCGATGCTGTATTTCTGACAGTGGAACCAACATGCAGCAAACTATTTGACAGGGAACCTGGTTGTCATGTGAATGTAAGGCCCTGAAAATGACATTTTCCTATCACATTTTGCGAATCAAATGTTACTTACACAGCAGGTCACTAAATGAGTTGTATAACTCTAGAAACCAAATCAAATTAGAAGCAAAATGACAGAAACAAACTCATAAGCAGAAACTCTGCTTAGACAGTGGAGGTAAGGAGCTCTGTGGCTGCCATGTTGCACCATCTGACTACCCCCCCCCGTACCCCATCCCACAACACACCTTCTCTCCTTACCCCTCCCCAGTCTGATTCGGTCACATGCACTTGCAGGTAAATAAAAACCTCACAAGACGCCATTGCTGGTTCTGCTCAGAGGTTGTAGTCTTTGGGGATTCACACAAGCGAGCTCTGTGCTGTGCTGACAACAGGCCTTCTCCCTCCACACACTCACAGAAGCAGGTAGATATGATACGCACCTCTGACTCTCACTGCTGAGCAGAACAAAGCTCACACTGTACACAGCATGATAAGTATGGTTGTGGACTTTTTATAACAGTTACAGTAGTGTACAGAAATAAGTCAGTATAAAGTAGTTACAAAACTGATGGTTGCTTGGAATCATAGTTCTTGAAAGCTGTGTAACACTATACACTAACATATTTCTTTACAGGCGAAGAAACTACTTAAAGTTACATTAAAATAAGATATGGCTGAATAAATGTAAACACAGCAACATTTTATGTAGTTTACCAGAACAAGTGAACACACTTACACTGCCATGTTTTACAACCTTTGATCAAGACTCACTTCCTCACCTGTGGATTCTGGGTAACAGGATCATTTATTCTGGAACTGAAGTAATGTTTTACCCAATGTTTTATAAATAATCCTGCCTCTGCTAAAAAGCAGAACATCAACTTTTCCTGGTATGTTGCAGACTTGCACTTAGATAAACCACCAGAAATAGGTATCATGTTATCATGTGTCAGTAAGTGCAGGTGTGATGTCCGTCTTTTACTCCCACAGTAGGGACAGAGGTTTTCAGGCACTTTTTTCTGGCATAAAGTAAAACTTCATAATTAATTGCGTGCCTTCCCTGCAATCCATTACATGCTAACTGCCTATGTGTCATATAATCAGGGTAAATTTGAATAATAAACAGTTATTATTGTGATGCCTGCTCTACACCCCTGCTTTTAAATACATATGAGTCTTTTCTGAATAGCTGACCTCTCTGACCCAGGATGCGTTTGGTTTGTGCTTTGGGTCTTTTTTTGACCCTGCTGCATTTTTCTACCTCTCTGCTACTGGGAGCCTTCAACATCAAGACATTTGGGGACTCGAAAGCCTCCAACTCAACTCTGATGAACCTCATCAGTAAGGTCTGAGACTGCCATTTTGTATCCACTATTCATAATTTTTTAGACTGCATCTTATTGAAAATATTAATGTGAGAAAAAAATGTAAACATCAGAAGATTAAGCCTACACCTCCCTTTAACTACAATGGCTTGGAAGCCAATTAAAAATGTATGAATGACATTAAATTGGATTTTTATTTGTGAAGTTCAGAGAAATTTGGAGAATTAAAGGGCACCCAAGCAACTTTAATAATTCATAACTTTAAAGTTGTGTGATTGATTAAGTATTGATTTTATTGAGTATTGATAAGATATTTTAAATTTTAGATCCTGTTACTATCTGCTTCCCATTTTTATAATGCAGCAAATAGCATTTTAAAATGTCTTCAAACTTTGGTGAATGCCCATGACTTTCTATGTCCCCAGTTTATAGCACAGGGTTGCTACTATGTATGGTATTGTCCAAACCCAGGCTCATATAAACATGATGTGATGACATCTCTATTACATCATGGTGTTTTTTTATTGCCTAGAGCCACAGGAGAAATTTCAAAACTGACAGACTAAGCAGTATTCCAAATGACCTGTAAAGTCTCATGTGTAAAATAACCTAAATTATTGTTAACTACCCAAAACAATAACCTGTGATAAGTAAAAATCAGTCACTATTATATAAATGACACTTTTCCCCAAGAACTTTGACAAGACATGTTGTTTTGTGCTTTTTTTTGTAGGTTGTCCAGCGCTATGACATCATTCTGATCCAGGAAGTCAGAGACAGCGATTTGTCTGCAACTAAAAAGCTCATGGACCAAGTCAACAAGTTAGACTGATACCACACCTAAGACAAAGCCAACACAGTATCATTACACAGAATGTAGTGAACAGAGTATTTGTTGTTTTCAGTATGGTGATCAGCTTATAAACTCACATTATGATATAAGATTAACACTCAATGCATTTGTGCATTTGTGAACGTATGTGTGTGTTTGCTTTCCCAGGGATTCTACTCAGTTCAGGTACAATCACATCGTCAGTGAGCCTCTGGGTCGCAGCACCTATACAGAGAGATACCTCTTTCTCTACAGGTAGCCAGAAAGACAAAACACTAAAGCCACTAAAATGGTAAAAGTGCTAATTTACTTGATTAAGTGTGTATCACTGCATGGTGAATACTAATGAGTTTTTTATGCAGCTTATTCTGAAAAGTTATGAGTAACGGCATGTGTAAGAAGAAACTAAAGTTATTAGGAAATTGTTCTCAGGTAAATTACTTGAGTGTGTGCTGGGAAATACATCATAAACAGCACATATTTATCCAAATTTGACAGAAACAGCCTCCAAATAGTGCATGTACTTGGTAAAATCCAGATAAAGGGTGGGTACATTATTCTGAAACTAAACTGAAATTCCAATTAAAAAAAATCTGGTGAACATAAAATGTATTTTGGTCAATTTTTATTGAGCATACAATAATGTTGTTGTAACAGTGATTAAGCTAATTTTATTTGCATGAAATGCATGTTTAGTATAGTATAGTATAGTATGTGACACATACAATCCATATTTATTCATCCACATATTCAGGATTAAACGATCTGCCCCCTTGTGGCTGTGAGAAAGCACAGAGCAAATATGATCAGTTATGTAAAATATAGCCATGACTTAAGATGTGCTTTCTCCAGTGAGCTGCAATTAACTTACTAAAAGATCAAGTTGATAGACCTTACCCACTGTTAGAAAACCTCTGTCAAAGTTACAGTCAGTAACTCCTCCATGGAATCTGGCCAAAATTGCAACTCCACACTGTCTTTCCTCTCCAGGGAGGAGACAGTGTCTGTGTCTAAAAGCTACACCTACGATGACGGCTGTGAGTCCTGTGGAACAGACACCTTCAACAGAGAGCCCTTCGTCGTCATGTTCTCCGCTAGATATACAGGTAGACTCTGGTGGACTTATAATGCTATTTCACTGTTTCACAGCAAAGATGTAGATTTTCTTGCTCATTTTGTAGGATGAAAACTTTAGATCACCAATACCACTTAAAACCAAAACTCTCCTCACTTCAACTCTGCTTACCACCATAGAGGATTTGTGTTAGCCAAACAGGACTGTGACTTCAGACCTAGCAAATTTAACAAGCAGTAAGCTCACAAATACAATTTGTTGTATAGCTTATGTTTTCCATATCCTAATCCCTACACTTGTATCTCCTTATTTGGGCATTCTACACTTCATTCACTCCTCCCTCCCTCTTTTTTTCCAGCTTTGAGAGACTTTGTTTTGATCCCCCAGCACACCTCTCCAGATTCGGCTGTACAGGAAGTGGATGCTCTGTATGATGTGGTCACTGATGTCCGCAAGCGCTGGAACACCAACGTGAATACTTTCTTAAACTCTACAAACACACCCACCTGCAAAAAACTATTATTTAATGACATAGCTTAAAAGGGTGGAGTGCAAAGGATAACTAAATGTGGTAAATTTTGTGGTGGAGTTGATCCGTTACAATTTCTTGGCAGAACATCATACTGCTGGGCGACTTCAATGCCGGCTGCAGTTATGTATCAGGCTCCAAATGGCAGCAGATCCGCCTCTTCACGGACAAGACTTTCTACTGGCTGATCCCAGATAGCGTCGACACAACAGTGTCGGACACTTTCTGCCCTTATGACAGGTGGACACACACACACACAAACAAGACACTTCCATTCACAAACATTCGCACTAGACTCACATAGCCAGCCCTATCTCCTCAGCCCTGGAGAAAAGTCTGAATGCACCTCTAATCATTCTGCTATGAGGATTACAAGTATAACTTCAAGCTGATCTGACTATTTTAGGTAGTAATAAGCCCAGAATGCAGCCACAGTAACCCTGCAAATTAGTTATATGCAGATAGCAGGAGGTTAGGAGGATACCGACTTCCATAGTTGCATAATGGCAGCTTTATACCCACAGTCCCACGAGTCAAACTACACGCACACCATCTGCCAATTCCACCCCTCTTTCTGTACTTGCAGGATTGTGGTCACCACTGACATGATGAAGGGAGTGTCGCCAGGCAGCGCTAAGGTCTACAACTACATGCTGGAGTTAAAACTTAGCCAGAGCCTGGTAAAACAACTTTAGCATCATTTCTCCTCTATAATACAATAGTCTTCAGTTGACAAGCATAGACAGTAACTTCATTAACAGCCACTAACAACAAAATGTGCCACAGTGAGACTGTCTACAATGTTTTCTCTATCACAGGCTTATGCTGTCAGTGACCATTACCCTGTGGAGGTGACGCTGATTTAGGTTCCTGCTAGGTCTTCTGAATGGGAGCATCTGTAACGAAAGGCAATTTCCCCACGGGGATCAATAATGTATTTCTAATTCTGATTCTGCTGTCTGAATCACAACTCCTACAACTCTTCCAAAGACCTCTAGGCTGAATCTGAATTATGACTCCTCAGGGTGGGACTTCTCACCAAAGAAGCCATGAAATTACAAGGTCTAAATAAACAAATCTGCCATATTATTTTATTCCAAACTTGCCTCTTGGAACATCCATGTGAAAAACAAGAGCCCAGTCTGTTATATAAGGGCAGAAAAGGTGAGGTGAATGAAAAGAACCTGATTTGCTACACCAATCCCAAAAACAAACAAACAAACACACACATCTGGAATATTTTGAATATCATTTGTGTCCAGAGTAACAGGGACAATGATTTGCACAGGACAAAGTTATTTTCATGTCTGAAGCTATTTACTTTTAATTTTTAGGTTGCAGGACTTTTTTATGCTTAAAATTGTAATAGCTGAAGTAATGAGACTTTTCAAACTCTAGACATAAAAGTTAGGCAAAAAAAATGAGAACAATGTGACTTTCATCCTTTGATTAATTTTTTAATCACACAACTATTAATCAAATGACCACATTAATACACCCATTATTCAAAAAAAAAAAATCTGGCTAAAACACTGCTAGAAAAAAGGAACATATACAAATCTGTTAGAGAGGAGAAAAGGCTTTACCTTAAGCTAACTTTCAGTGGTCGTTATGGCTTTAGCCAGTACTGTGAGGCCAGGCACTTAAAATGTTGAAGGCCTGTCTGTAGGGATAACTGACCATTCACTTAACCCCTCGCTGGAAGAGGGAAAGGCATTTGTCCAATCATAGTTAAAGTTATGTGCATGAGTCTGTGGTGAGAAATGCTACGAATAAAGAAAATGAAAGGTTCTGTCTTTCTTTAGATTTTCCAAAACCAAGACCACATAAACAAAAGCAAATCAGAAGGTTTAAATGGTGTGTTTAACTGCTTTGACATAAGATTGCTTTTTGGGCTTTTTAGCAAAATCTTGCCAGCTTTGTAAATTTTTATGATCAGGATGACATTAGAAGGATCACGATTACAGCTTCAGCTTTGTCTACTTTTCAAAAAGGTACGAGATAAGCTTTGTTTATTGATGATTTAAAAAAAAAAAAAAAAAAAAGAATAAACGTGTAATGCCGGACAGGAAGCTTGACCGACATTGCAACAGCTGGGGTTACGTTTGAGGGCATAATGTATTGTCAGTTTTAATAGTCATTTACTTTGTTTTCTCCTGGTTGTGAAGATTAGCCACAGAGTATTTAAGTGTCTTGATTCTTTAACACAACAGTAACTCCCCTCTAAGCCTTTCTCTTTTTAAGCATTTCCAGATACATGCCCAGCGACTTCTGAATAGAGTCTTTGGTGATGAAGGTGACAAAGTTTTGGATGTCAGCCTCTCTGTTGGATTTTAGCTTGTCGATGGTTGGCTTCCTCATCAGTGACTTGCTGATCTGTCTGGCATGATCTGTAAACAGATGAAACACTTAGCTTTCTAACTTATACAGTTCAGTGTAGTATAAACTTTCAATGTATGCCTTCTTGTATGTGATTATGTCGTAGTTTGCAATGACATATACCATTTTTAAGGAGCTGTATAGTGTGTAATGTACCTGGAATGGCCAACCATTTGGTCATTGATTGTGTGGCTGTGGTTAGGACCTGGTCTTCAGGGACCAGCTGGTCCACAAGTCCTATCTTGAGGGCCTCTGAAGGATTGAAGAGCAACCCCAACTGCAGGGCAACCTCTGCGTTTCGGTGGCCCACTGTGTTTGTCATAGTGTCCATAAACCTGCAGACAACAGCAGGAAATACCCACTACAATTTATAATTTGAGACAGTGCAAGGGTTTAGTGTAGAGTTGCTTCATTTACTGATCATTCAGTTGGTTTCATCATTACAAGCACAAGCACAGGAGGGCATATGACTTCTTTACTTAGATGAGAACCAGGATCTGCTGTCTGGCACTCATTCCATATGAAGTATGGTCTTAATCTTCTTTGCTGTCCTCCTCAATGTCCCCCTTACTGCCCCAAGTTCATGCACCTCCTTGTCTGGGTGAGCCTCTGCTCATCCATCCACAGGTAAACATTAAACTTTGGATCACATGTCTCTGTGGTCATTTTTGATATCCCTTCTCACAAGTAGCACTGTGGGCAGCATAAGACACTATTTAACCACCTTGTCAATGTTGGAGTAATGGTCTTGATTGTCTGTAGTTACTATTTGTACCAAGTCATTCATAGAGAATGCTGCCAAGTGTTTTCCTGCTTGCTTTAGGTCAATCCTATACTTTCACAGTAGCATCTATTAAGTCCAAAGGTGCTCTTGTTTATCTAGAGCATGGTTCACACCCCTGTGCACCTGCCAACAGAGCATTTAAATGTTTCACAGGAAGGACCCTTGAGGTTAGCCAAACTACTGCAGTTTGTGAGGGTGTGTGTAGAGCACAGAATGTGCATAAAGGCATCCCCTACTGCAACCAGTTGTTGCTGTTTTGGTAAAGTGCAGTTGTACATCCTGAGATAGACAGCAGCCCGTCTGCACACAAAGTTTGAAAATAATCCTGTCATCCAGTCTTACAAGCTTGCGTCATGGAAAAGTTTTATGAGTCTATCTGATGTGGCCTTTGTGTTTCAGTCAGCAATTAATTAAGTCATTTCATCTAGTCCCAGGCAAACTCTCCACTGATACAAAGTAAATAACCACCTGCTCCACTGGTAGACAAAAGTATGTAGTGAAACAACATACATCTCTGATTTCGTGACACATGTACCTGCTATGTGCACCCCTGTTCATGGGTGTTCTTATACTAATAATTACTTACCAAAAAGGTGCAACGATGCCAAGCTGTGTCTCATTAAGGCCAATGCTGTAACGAGGGTTGTCCGCCATTATCCTGTAGTCACATGTCAGAGACATCAAACAGCCACCTGCAGGACTGGAACCCTGCAGAGGGAGCAATGAGGTTGGCTAAAGGGTAATCTAAAGGAATATTTTACTCTATATATTTATTTTAGTTCAATTTATTTTTTATTTGTTTGTTTGTATTTTATACATACATTGATTGCAGCTATAGTGACCATGTTGGAGCTATAGAGCTTCAGCCACATTTCCTGAACAGCTCTCCAGAACTCTGCACAGCTCTCCGGACTCTTTTTGTACATCTCCATGATATCCAGCCCAGCTGAAAACACCTTTGGCTGGCTCTGATTTGAAGCAAGACAAAGACACACAACTGTCCTTTTGAAACCCTAAACTTGAAAGTTTAATATCAAACAGCAAAAATACATTATTTTTAAAGGAAAGTGCTACCTTCAGCTGTTCCTGTTCATCAAACTACTGCTAGATAACTGCCCTCCACTGGCTAACATGGTCATTGCCTACTGATTGAAGTATTTTTAAACCGACTAGAAATTTTGAGTTTGAGTTTGAATTTTGCCAGTTTTTGACCCTAGCAATTTGTAGTAAGCAGCTGTCAGGTAATTCTCATTATGCAGTGTTAATGACCTTCTGACACAGAAAGCCTAAAGACAAATTTTAAACCTCACACACAGAGGCTCTGCAGCTTTCAACAGTAGAGTTTTACTGTACTGAGGTGATGATGAGTCCTCGGCAGCTTTTATCCATCTCCAACTTCTCCAAGGTGATGCAGAACTCTGTGAGGAAATTTAAACTGAGGCTGTTGACCGGTGGACTCTGCAGGCACATCACTGCCACTCCTATGATTAGACAGAGATGTTGATCATTGACCCTAATACTCCAACATAAATGATCAACTTATAAAAAAGAGAGACAGAGCAATGGCAGGAATCAGAGAGGGGGATGGGGATGTTAGGGAAATTTTTACCTGTGCTTTGGTCAAATTCAACTTTGACCTTAGGCAAGGTCGAGTTGTTTCTCTGCTGAGCAACGAGGACAGGAGACACACACCCTCTGACATGACTGTTAGAGGAAGACCGCTGGGAAAGAAGACCTGCACGCAAACACACACAAACACACTCATCCTGTTAATCACTTGTCTCGCTTAATTAATATAAATATCCATAAATTAAAGACTAAAATGACCCTATTCAGACTTATAAAGCACCTAGAATTACTACTACAAATAACGAGTACTTTTAATATTAATTAATAGACTAATTGTTTGCTAAATGCCATTATTAATTGCAATGGGAAAGAAAACCTTCAGTTCTTTCATATGACTTGCGTTAAAAAAGCAAACTCTAAAAGAAGCTAATCTGGGGAATTCAGTGGAATATCTATTCTATCTATTCTATTCTATTCTAAATGTTGTTCATGCATGCCATCAAATTCAAAATATTTTTTCTTTGAAGATCTCCTCTTCACCCGGTTCTCTACATCTACCGATTAAGAGTATTTTTCTCCAAGTTTTAAAAGCTTTATTGCAGTCAAAGGACACAAATCAGTGTAACTAACGTTAATTGAGCTGAAATACTAAAAAAGTCAATTTGGCCATAACCTGACCTGCTCTGATAAGAACTGAAATTTTTGTTCCTATAAACTTAAAAGGATTTTATAATAACAGTATTTATATTGGCAGCTAAAGCCGAGTATTGTCCGTTGACCTTTGCTCCAGTTTTCTGTAGAGCACGGCTAACAGCTAACAGCTACAAGCTAACAGCCAGAAAGTGCATCTAAATGCTTGTCAAAAATCTACACAATTAAACCGCCCCTACAAACTATGTTTAAACATACAGACATACTTGACAAGCTGCATTTGCTCCTAAGTGCAGCCCTCAGTGCCATTTTGCTCAGACCGCGGATGAAGACTCAACAGGAGCTGGCCAGGACCATAGGACCACAGACTAAAGTCATTGGACCAATTCACGACGAGCGTCTTTTTTCTTTGTTTTTAATGGTTACCGCCACCTGGTGCTTTGGAGTGTGGATAACAAAAATATAACAACAACAATAAAAACAACAACAAATAAATAAATAAATAAACAAACAAACCAGGATAACTAGGAACCACTTGAAAACTTAAAAACTCACCAAACAATCTTAGAGTGCTGCTCAGGTTGCTGGATCACAGTATCTTCCTCCAATAAAACATCTTATGCTGATGTTTTGGCTCAAGCTGTAGCTGCAGCAGAAATTGCAGCCCTCAGGTGTGAATGAAGAGGGGGACATGATGCATTTACTTTCCTTTAATGGTTAAAACAAGCCTTTGCTGCCTCCCCCTGAGCGGAATCCTTGTCGCCAGTTAAATTAGTTTTCTTCTATTATACTCAAGGGTCATATCACACCATAAATGTTCTTCCTCTAAATTCCACCCACAAGGACTGTTCTCCTTAGGAAAACAGCAGTTGATGAGCACAACAGCAGACTGATTTTATCTGCTGAAAAAAGTAAATCAAATATGTCAGTTGCAGTATGGAGGTCTTGAACCAGTCTATTCCTTGTCACAGTTATAAAACTAACATACTAATATTTAGGAACAATGTTTATCCTGTTAGTTATCTTAGTTTCGCCATTTGACTAATATTTTGCAATATACAGAAAACATAAAGTAGCCTCGGTTGTTCAGAATTCAGAATTAGTTTATTTATAGTGTGTGGTGCAAAAGAAATTTTTAAACTGTTGGTGGCACTAGATGAAAAGTTAGGGGATTTAAAATTAAAATCTAAGGATCTTTTTTCTTTGGCAAATGCTATAGCAAGTCAAATCAATTTTATTTCATGGCCTGGTGTCATAAATCACCCTTAGGAGCTTTACAACCGGTACAGCTTTTGATGTCCCCTGTCCTTAGACACCAGGTTTAGATACAAACAAACACAAATTAAAAAACAAAAACAAAAAAAAATCCCAGTAGATATGAATTATATGAGTACAGATATATTTGTAAAACTCAAATAAAGAGTGTGGATCCTGAACAATGTTAAACAAATTCTGGTATCACCAGATAGGTACAGCCTCAGCCACATAACCCCTCTCCCATGTGGAGACCTACAAAACAGGAAAGGCAACACTGTATTTTTACAGACAGGAGATAAGGGCAAACACACTGAGGGAGAGAGCGCCTGTATGAGGAACTAACATCTGAGGGGAAGAGAAAGGTCCCAGGATGATGGTGGTGTCCTACTGATGGTCCAGCACAGAGAAAGATGAGTGTAAGAAGAGAAGGAGGGTCAGAAAAGTAGGAAGTGAGACAGGGGGAGACAAGAGAGGAGGGAGAGATGCACACAAATCGCAGGCCTTTGAGAAAAAAAAAACAAAAAAAAAAGAGATGGTTATATAGATTGCAGTGGTTATAAGAACGTTTCCAGCAGTGATGGCTTGGAAATCTTATTAGAGGGGTTTTCACCCTTTTCATGGATGGGGTAATAATGTCAGTAATGCAGAAAAACAAAAATATCGTGTAAAGTATGACAGATCCTTTTAGCAGATGTATCATATGTATAACCAACAGAGTGTACTAAAATATCACTGCTGAGCAAAATGGAAACATGAACATCAACAGACATACAGAAAAGAATATTTAAGTAAAGACTTCAAATCCTTAAAAAAAAAACTGTGAGTGTAGAAGCCATTTCAAATTTATTTGAAGAATTTATATTTAAGTCACCAAATTAAAGCTTTAGTTTAAATTATTAAT
>JAQMCX010000022.1:4419456-4454240 GCA_029814765.1 Acanthurus leucopareius
AGTTTTAAAATAGGCCATTCATTGAAGGTGCGCCTTATAATCCGATGCGCCTTATAGTGCGGAAAATACGGTAAATTAAAAATGAGGAAACCCAGATGGGGAGGCAAAAATATTCCTCTCCATCAGTTCTGACTACTTGAGCTGTAAAAAGTTGTGCAGTCTGCATTCAAAGATGATGACAGTAAAAAGCATCTACATTACTTTGCAGGTAAAAGTAATAAAAATTGCCACCAAAGCAAAATCTAAAGCCCTGTTAGTTCCAAATGTTATGATTATAAACTACTCTGTACTAATTAAAAAAGTAGAGAACCTTGAAATGAGCTTAATAATTGACCTTTTATGTACAACAAAATGATAAGCAGTTTAATAAATAGTGTAAACAACTTTAAGAGAAAGAGAGAGAGGGCATCTGTGTCTAATGCTGTTTAAAATCATTAATATTAATGACGCTAACAACTAATTTGGACGTTTTCACAAGGATGTGATTAGAATTTCAATTTACTTTGCCAAAGGCTGATTCTGCAGTAAGTGACAGCAATGCTTGTACAATATTTTAAAAAAGTTTAATGGGGTGTGTGTGTGTGTGTGTGTGTGTGTGTGTGTGTGTGTGTGTGTGTGTGAGTGTTATCCTCTCAGACTACAATAGTAAAGACTTAAAAGCAGAAATTTTGATGTTACAGTTATAAAGGTATATTGTGCAGGATTTTTCTAAAAAACAGTGCCTGGACTCACAAAAATAATTCCTCTCAGTTATCACTTAGGACACACCTGATGTGTTTGGTGATATTTGTATCTGCAGGGATCCACCCTCTTTCTGTATCTTCTTATTATTTTCATGTATATATGTATATATATTTACATATATATTTGGGCTGTGGTGTGTGGCCCCCAGCCAATAACAGGCAGGGAGTCAGGGAGTCAATTTTAGATATTTTGTTTGCTTTTTTGTTTGTTTGTTTTTTTTAAATAAACCCTTCGATTATAACCTCGGTGAGAATTGGAGACACTCTCTTCCTCCTCTTCTGATGAAAAAAAGAATAATCGGACAGTTTTCTCACCTGAAGACTCCAACATGCGTCTATTTAACACCACATTTCTCTTGCACATGTTAAGAAGGTCGTCTCCCACATCTGTAAAACACAACAGTAAAGGAATTAACATGGGACATCTTGTTTACTCTACTTGAAACTTGCTTTGCTTTATCACACCAAACCAATTATTCAATTATATTCATCTGAAAAGGCAAAAAAGTTCACCTAACTGTTAGATGCACTTTTGGATTGTCCCTTTATTTGACAATGATGGGTGATATGTACATTTTGGATTACAATCTCTGTATTAAACTGTGATATCTACTCTAGAATTTGAAGCTTAGACAAATGTTGCAGTGTTTCACAGTTATTGCACAGGCATTGTTTCAGACATCAGATGTCTGATTTAAGTACTCATCTGAGTGTAGGAAGAAACTGTTTTCATGCCTGGCAGTTTTGGTTTACAGAGCTCCTTTGAGTGGGGAGATGCTGGAGAATGGTCACTTCAGGGTTTGAGGGGCAGCAGTCCTTTCTCCTTTGTCTCTCCTGCACTGCAGAGGTCTACAAATCCTGAAAAAATCCATACTGTAAACACAGTGAGCAGTTGAGTTTGGAGTGGTGGTCTTCCATGATGATGGTGCTTAATGCTGTGCTGAAGTCCACTTGCGTTGGCAAGTTAAGGTATTTCAGGAGGAGGTGCAGTCACATTTTAACTGTATTATCCCTTGACTTGTGTGCTCAGTTTTCAAACTGCAGAAGGTCCAGCAGGGAGCCTGTGATGTCCTTCAGGCGAGCCAACACCAGTCTAACAAAAGCTTTCATGACCAGGCGGCAGGTCTTTTATGCATGTCCTGATATTTTTGGGACTGGGATGACTGTCAAACGTTTGAAGCGTGAGAAGACTTGACTCAGCTTCAGTGAGACATAGAAGGTTGTGTAAAGGTGGGAACCAGCTCATCAACACAGACTTTCAGACAGGAGAGTGACGCGGGACGACTGCATTCTCCACCCAAAATGGAGCTTTTGCAAACTGGCAGAGAGTATAAATCCCAGAGTGAATGGGATAAACAGAGCTTCTGCAAAACATTGACATAAGCCATCAGAGTGAGGGTGGGGGCCTGTATTCCAGGAGAGTTATGAAGACAAGTGTGATAAGTGATAAGTCAATGTCCTCTAAAATAATGAAGCAGTGGTCCAGTGTGTTCTTGGTTAAGTTTTTGATGAAAAACAGAACCTTCTGTGGGACTGAGAGGTTTGCAGCTGATGAAAAGTGTCTCTATGTGGGTAGTGCATATTTTCCTTGACCGTGTGACTTCTGTTCACTGACCTTTGTAGGTGGAGAAACAGATTCTGCCTTCCTTTGTTTTCTCCAACAGCTCAGTTATGCAGTCTGCACAGTAAGGTTGGAGGCCTGGTAGCTAGATTTCACTTTAGCACAGGGCAGCAAAACTGTGCTTGCTTTGTTGAGGAGCAGCAGTTGTTGGCCAGATGTAAATAGATGCATTGACAGGAGCCTTTATTGCTCTCCTTCATGACCTACTGTATATGGAGTCACCTCTGAGGTGCTCTTGAATGCTCTTTTAAAGCAAGGAGAACCTTTGAATGTGACCTTCAGTATTAGAGATTACTCTGCTGTATTCACAAGACTCTCAGGTATAAATTTAAATAAGATGTCGAAAGAAACACATCAAGATATCTGCTTGACGGCATCATACCTGTGCAGTAAACTCTTTTGGCTATGGTAGCCATGATGATGCTGGTCAGGCCTGTTCCTGCTCCCAGCTCCAGGACCGTAGCTCCTCTGAAAAGAACCGGCTTAGAGAGGATGAAGTCAGCCAAGAAGACCGCCCCGCGCCACACCTGATTGAAATAAAACATGATGCTTTAATGCTTTATAATATGAAACAACACTTTATGGAGTTAATTAAGTAACACTCTTGCATGATACATCAGCTTTCATTATTATAAACAGCTTCACTGTACACACATTTGCGATACACACGTGCACCGGAATCTTCAGGTTAACACATGATTTTTGAGAACTGTGTGGCTCAGCTTATGTTACGATATAAGGCATGACCTGTTAACACAGTGACGGACTACACAGAGAACGCTTTAATGTACTTCTCTCTGAAAAACTTTAAACAAAACTGGAAATGATTAACTTCATTAAGTTGGGAGGGAACAGAGAGTAAAACACATGCAAAATTAGTTTAGGTTTTCAAGTGTGTGGAATGTGTTTTGCATTCATATGTATGCATGCTGTAGGTGTAACCTGCTCGCTTTGTTTTCAAAAAGTCCTGACCTTGCTATGCTAAAGGCCTGGGGCCACACACAAAGCCATACTGTGTACTTAGTCTTTATCTGATGTGCTTGATTATCTACTCAAAAACTTGCTTACTGTATGTATTGAACATCTGTATAAAAACATCACTTGAATATAACTCCTTTACGACATATTCAGACATATCTGCACTATAGAATGCAGGCTGCACCCATGAGGCTAGTATGATTTCTGCATGTATGTACATCCATTTGGCGTTAAAACTGGGTGCCACCACATCACCAGCTTCTGAGGTATAATAACTGCTCTGAAAACAATTTAGCCGCTCAGCATTCCTTAAATGAACAGAGGTCAAAAAATAATATCGATTTATAGAGACAAAAACGTCTGCATTTTTGCAGGCTGGTGGTTACTCTAAGAAATAATGAAGCTTGTCTTCTATATCATACTTGACTGATGATGTGGTTCTGCATTAATCCCACTAGAGGGCAGTATTAGAGAACAAAAAAACAATATTTTAAATTTTGAATAGTTAGGCTGAGGAGCCTGTAAAGGCCTTATTGAATGAAACTTGGGTGTGAATAATGTTTTAATTGTGACTATTATGTTAAAAAATATTTTTTAAAAATAGTGTAACTCTGTCTTGCTCATGAATAGACTGTTGATTGGAATGTGGTATTCTATCATCGTTATAAAAGAGCTAGCAAATACCATATCAAGTTGTCCTGCCTGAAAAGAAGGTAAATCCTTTGTTTGGCATGCAGCTGAGCCCAGAGTGCATCCTTTTGGAAGTTGTGTCATGAACACAGAAGGAAAAATGATGAAACCTGAGACACACAGGCGCCACTCTGCATTCACAGGATCCCACAGGCACAGAGCTGAAGGCCTGTAGCCCTGTGAACAGTACTGCAGGTACATTTTTTTGGCGTTCATCTTTAACAGAGTTTTCTTCCAATAGTCCAACATTGTAAATAGACCAGTTTGGGCGACCATTTTCCCTTCTCTCTCATGTTGGGGCATGATTTGGCTGGAAGTCAGGTTTGCAGAGCCCCGGTTGTTAGTAAAGAATCCCTTGAGATGCCTGAAATAGCAGATTTGGAACACAGAGGCACTCAGAGGTATTTCCAGCATGCTTGCTGATTCATTTGGAGTGTAGTGTGTGGGTAAAAAGCTCAGCTCAAAAGTGTCCAGGAAGATTCTCCCACTCATTTATCTGACACCATCTTCGCTATGTTTGCTCACATTGAAACCTCTTCTCAGTTTTCCCGATAGCGCAAAAAGCTGGTCACCTGAAAACACGATAACTCTGCTGATAACATGCAATATTTGCACGACAAAATAACATCTTGAGTTTCATTCTGTCTTTCTTGTCACTCCAGTCAGAAAGCTGGTTATCAGATCTCTCTAAACTTCCTCAGTGACTTTTTTCAGCCCCTGCCAACTAGATTTCCTGAAGCTATACACATTATAAAGAGTCAGATGAAAGCAGAAGCTCAGCTTTCTGTTCCTTTCTTGAGTCAGGGTTTTAGAATTTAGGCTGACTTGTAAATCAAGAGCTTTGCCCTCCAGCTCAGCTCACCATGGTGGCCCAGTACAACAGCAGCACTGTTGCAAATGCATCACCTCCCCATTTCAGGCTACGTTTTTTCTCTCACAAACAAACAAGACCCCAAGATACTAAAACTCCATCATTTGGGGCAGCAGCTCACCCTCTCATAAGAAGGAGGAGGGGGCAATGCAACTCATCCCATCTCATCCCAGTGTGTGCTTGAGGTCACAGACTAATGAAGCCAACAGAACCACATCATCTGCTGAAAGCAGGGATGCGATTCAGAGGGCTCCAGTACAAGACATTCTCTCCTCAGTTCAACTGGGACTCAAAATCCTCTCCATGAAATCTACAAGCAGGACTGAAGAGAAAAGGACAAGCTTTGGACACAAACATGTTTGACTCTGTGCTGAGCATACAGACACAGCTCTTGCTCTCGGCTTTGTACTGGGTGGCCTGCAGCAGCAACCACAGTAGCTCATACTCCACAGCGCCCCCACAGGAAACCCCAGGGAACCTCGTCTCCTCCAAGTCCACAAAACACATGCAGACTAGATGAGCCGTTGAGTGCTGCCATCAAATTCTCAAGACTGTTTTTCGAGCTGTATTGTCATGGAGAATGGATATGCCGACTTTACATTTTGTGACCAAATGTGAGGGGAGGGGTGCGGGGGGAACAAAGAGTCCAGTTTATGAAATTGTACTGACCTGTTTGCCGACATCCTCCAGGGGTGTGGCCATCGTGTGCTCTGTAAATACATTGGATTCATACATTAAACACATGAGCTTTATTGTTTCACATTCTTGGTGCCTCCAGAGTACACGGCCCCCCACTGATCACTGCTCAGATTACCTTTGTCTAAAAAAGCTTCGCTTCACACAGCAAAGACATCGATCGACACAGAGTGCTTGTTCTGACCTTTAATCTATGTGATGATAAATAGAATAAAAGTATTTCTTCCCAAGAATTAAACCTGAATAAAATTTAGTTAAAACATTTTAATTCAATGTTACGTTAAAAGGTTTGTTGCATCAGAGTCAAACACTGATTTACTTTCATAGACAAATCATGATGACCAAGATGAAGTTAGAATCATAACAATGTTATAACCTTAATGTTCTTACCAATCCTAATGATGTTCTCAAAACACCTCTCATCTTCATCATCTGTATTCCCTTCTTCTTCTTCTCCTTCTTCTTCCTCTTCTTCTTCCAGTACAGGATTGGACTGTTTGAGAATGATGGGACAGACCAGGTCTCGTTCGTTACCTTCCACAGGGACCTTTCTTGGTCTGAAGAACCATGAAAGTGGAATGCATTAATGAAAGACAGCATTATATTAACCAAATCCATAGGTCATATTTTTACTTGGCACATCGCCCGTGCCAGAGTGTAAACTTTAACATGAACAACATGCTACACCTTAACAGATCTCTGATTGCTTGAAAGAACAACACCAAACCTCATGTCTCAGTTCACATCTACTGAGTGATTCGCCTTTTTTGGTTCATCAGTAATCATTTAACAATGATTATGTTGAAGATTAACAGGATTAAAAAATTTATTTAGACCCCAGCATAATGGAGGAAAGACAAGGTAAACTGTTACAAAACTCATTTTAAACAAATAATCGAATCACTATCATTGATACTATTAACATCAAAGTCCTCCTGCAACACTCCTTCCAACACTCAGCAGCTGACTGACAACGACCGCAGGCAGTTATTTCAGATTTACAAGACCAGGTCAGTTTCTAAAAAGATTCAAAGGTTTGGTAGCTGTGCTCCAAAAGAAGAGTTCAAATGCTCTTTTTTCCCTTTAAGTTATCCTTTTACTACACACATGCAAGGTTTCCAGCACCATCCTCTTTCATGTCTCAACCCAACATACCAAAATGATTGGTCAGTTATGTTTCCTGGTTCGGTTGTTGTAAAGCAGACAATTGGCTTTTTTTAAGAAGGAGCAGGGTGTGCGTCATACAATGGTCATCTCTGGTGTAAAGGATTCAAACTCAAAAGACTCTAAGTGGTGTGTTTCTTCTTTTATAACGTCTCTGTTATTATCATGTTTATTATGATACAATATAAATTATTCTTCGAACATGTCATAGTCTCTTTTGCCATGTTTATTTCTGTCAAAACATCATAAGGTAGAATACATGTATGAATGCAGCCATAATCAATGACAGCACATATGTAATAGACAACTTGTGAGCTCAAATACCTCTGGCCATGACTGTTACCATGCAGAAGCATAGAAATTATTAAAACAGAATTTGTACCAAAGATTTAAACACATTTTACAGAGTTGATGTATAAAAGGGGGAGGTGTGACATTCAATAATGGGCCCGGTTTGGTTTCAAACCCAAACCATGATGGCAAACACCCTCACAGAACAGCAAACCCTGTTTTAACTGATGACTGAACGACAGTTTTACATACGGACGTGTGATGTCAAAGTCCCCGTCCTCATCTAAAGCCGGGTCCACATTCTCTTCCCCACCATCCTCTCCGTCTTGTCCTTCTGTAGTTTTTGCATCCTTTTCCCTCTCTTCTCTTAGGTCATCACGTTCATCCTCCTTCAAACCTTTTGCTTGGTCATGCCTTTCACCATCTGACAGGATCTTGAATTTTGAGATGAAGACTGGATGGATGAATACAGTAAAGTCAGAAAGTGAATGAAAACATACAGCATGTTCAACATTTTCACACTAGAAATATGAACTTAATGGTTAGATTTTTTTTTTGTCCAGCACATCACATACTGATTTTGATAATTCATCATTTTAAACAGCTTTAATCAACTGTTAAGTAACAGCTAAAGCTTTATCAACTGTCTGATGAGGATGCTTTCCTCTGGTTTATGTCAATGTAAAGCCTGTTCTTCTTATTTTCTGGGATACAGAGAAAATGTTCTGTTATTTGATATTCATATAATAATATCAAAATCTGTTGTTATCTATTGATTGTCTGAATAAATACCTTCTTAGTTAATTTTCATTACATACGTTTGTTATTTTAGTTACTTCTAATGTGCCTCGACTTCTGGCGGATAAAGAGAGACACAGTTAATAGCATTGAACATTAGGAAAGAATTGATTGTTTCATTCGTGTTTTTTCCAACATTTACCATTTCTATATATAGAGAAATATATATTATTAGTATGGTTAGATTGATTGAAGCACTAAGTTACCAGGCCAGCAAGGCCCATTTAGTGAGAGATATGCATGCCTAAAATACTTCAAACTGATGAGAAAACAGGAAATCCTCCTTAGTGTCAAACTGAACCTGAGAAGAAACAACTGGATGTCTTTTGTAGTGAATTTACTACTTTGCACCCAGCAGTCTTTATCTTCATATCTAAAGCTACTTGTTCATTTACAAATGCACTAAATTTGCACTGTCTGCGAGAGCTGCTTTTTTTTTTTAAATTTTGTTGTGCCTTTTGGTACAATGACAATAAAAGAATTCTGATCCTGATTCTGATTCTGAAATGTGAAAGATGTGAATCAGGGCAGGTTCATGTCAAATATTTGAGGGCAGGGGCCCCGTCATCACTCTGCAGCGAGTACCAACTATTCTGCCTGAAGCAGCTCCTTCTTCAATGCAGTCAAACTGGACTTTACTTCCCAACTTTTTGTTTTTGCAGCTGGTTAATACATATTTGCTTCTGGCTATGAACCGACCCACCTCTTGAGCTTTGCTTAATTTAATTGAATTATAACACAAAATGATGAGGCTTGAGAGAGGAGGCTAAATCTCACTCAGGAAATATTGTTTTTTTAAAGTCTTGTTAGGATGTTTCAGTCAGATTTTTATTCACCCTGATCATTATCCAAGTACTTAAATATTGGTTATCTGCCAATATGGATAAAAACTCCAATCAAATACTTACACTGACCCAATTATTCATTAAATATGCATGTGACAATATGAAAAAAAACATGGTGCCAACTAAATTTGGCACGACTTATATTTTAAGAGCTTTTTGGTCCAGACAGAGAGGTCCCCAATTCAAAAGTAGGGCTAGAACTTTGAATTATAATGTTTATAACTTAGTCGGTCAATTCATTTCTCTTAATTGATATAATATATAGTCACAAAATATTTAAAACATCTTGTTTTGACCAACCAATAGTCCAAGCCTAATATACATATATACAGTTACTTTAATGTGGCATAAAAAGCAGAACATTTTTAAACTGGAGAATCTGACACTAGAGAATTTGGCCATCTAAAAAACTCTCAAATAAAAAATCTAATAATAAAAAATAATAAAATATTGGCTAATTATCTTTTCTCAATCAACTGATAAACAAAACAATATAGCTCCATTGCGAGCTATTAGAAGAATAAATTTAAAAAAGACTGACATGACATGAACAAAAGTTTAACTGAGGGAATGAATCCTCAGAAATTGACTTCATGTCATCAGCTGATTGGTCTGGCCCCTCATTTAGTTCTTATAGCCTGCAGCTTCATATGTGTATTTATACAGAGAATTTGATGCCTGATAAATGTTCATGACAGGAATGTGTCTCTAATAAGCTCAGTGCTCACACTGTGCTTTGTTTTCCCCTTTTTTATCATCCTTTGTACCTGTCAAACACATGTGCATTACAACACATAGTGCAGGTTCTAAAACTCAAAACATAATCATACGCACCAGGCTGTCCTACATAGTTGAGACGTGTCATGAGGTGGCGTGCATTGGGCATGAGCATGTGAACATCTGACAGCACAGTATCATGGTGAAAAGTGATCTGGTCCATGGCTGATCATTCATGGTCTTAAAATAGAAAGGCACTCTTGTCATCTGCTTCCAAATATCTGAGGAGACACACACACACACAGGCTGACAGTTACAACATATATTTTCCATTCCTGAATCTAAATTAATGGGTTTTATATGGGTAAAATACACAAAGCAGTTTTGGTTAGGATATTTATGGTAATAAAAATTCTATTTGGGCAGTACTTTGGTCATTCGGAGCCCTGTTTGAAACTTGGAAACTTGACAAGGAATTCTATTGATCTAGCATTCAAACAAGATTGAACTCTTTTCATTCTTCTTTCCTGTCAAAACTGAACAACTGCATTTCTCATAATGTAACAAAACAAACCACTTGCTTGAACTTTCCAGGGTGTTGTGCTGGCATGTAGCCTTGAACCACGGGCCTCAAGCACAGATGAGATGCTGACCGCAGTGGACTGGTTAGCTCAAATATTTCTAACCCCATATTTGCAGATTTTTTCAGCTTCAAGCATGTAGACTCAGACCCTACCGAAACTGCCTCGAGTGACATCACTTCAGGTAGTTTTTAAGATGTTGCCCAAC
Organism: Acanthurus leucopareius; assembly: GCA_029814765.1. Classification (NCBI taxonomy): domain Eukaryota; kingdom Metazoa; phylum Chordata; class Actinopteri; order Acanthuriformes; family Acanthuridae; genus Acanthurus; species Acanthurus leucopareius. Next base: position 4,429,660 of record JAQMCX010000022.1, read on the forward strand.
TCCCTCTGGAGCCCTCAAGGACTTTACCCAGTGGTTTTTCCAAACGTGCAGATATACTCCCCAACATCTGTAAACAGGCCTTATTGTGTGAAGTCAGTGGAGTTTCCATGTAAGTTCTCACACAAAACAGACAGGTAACGTATGTTGCAGGGCTGTTACATAAGTCATTTTTTAAACTTGAAACACAAACCACCCATTGCACAGTATGACTTGATCTGTATTCATTTGACTGTGTTTAAAATTCAAAGTATTTGAGAACAACAGGCTTTGCCTTGTACTCACTCTAACGCACTGACTGTGCTGTTACCTTCAGCAAAGCAGGTTCAAATAAACACAAAGAGAAAACTGGTGATCCGTGCTGAGCAGAGAATCACCATGCGCCTGAGAAGCTAACTGATGTGGAGAAGCTTTTGAATCCGTCTCTTAGATAGAACGACCATGGACACAGTGAGACGTTTACTGTCCTCTGGAAACATGCCTGCGCACAGACTAAGCAAAACAACACATCTTAAGTCCTATGAGGTCTATTAGTTTTATTTTGCCATCAAATTTTTAAAAAGTTTTAGTTTTAGCATTATAGTTTGAAATGCATACAAAGAAACCCATCCGGGCAGCAGTTCTAGCCAACAAAAACAACACAGCAAAGATTATTGACAATTTGATTTTTTCATCCCATATTGCTTGATTACACATGCATTAGCAAAGTGCATGAGACATGGTATTGATATCGCCATTCACATTGATATTGCAGGATTATAACGGAGGATTAACCCCGCTTGAATATTTAACTTAAAACTTTGACAGTTGGGACAACGCTCAGCAGTTGGCGCTAAATTAACTGCCAACACTTAACTTAGCTAACATTTATCTCGCGCCAACACGCTTAAAATCCAAACAATACTACATATTTGAAATGTTTCGGTAATTAAATGACACACTCTACCTTTGGGATGACAGCTGCGGAGAGCAGACCACCACACACACCCCCACCAGCCATTGGTTACCAACTAAAGCACTAACTAGTGCACCCTCGTTACTTGTCCGGACTGCAAAAGTGGAAGCACAGCTTCTGTTCCGCTCGTGGCTACTGGCCTGGCACGCCTTCACGCGACTCTCCGGTACAACTGACTAGCCCTCGCATGAACGCGAGCCACTTCACACTGTTCACTCTGTGGTCAGTTTGCGCGGTTTCTGTGGTAAATTTACCGGTTATTGGGCTAAATATGGTTTGGTAACCAACTGTAAACAGTCATCTTCGGTTTACTGCAGGGTATAATGATGACACAGTAGTAAATCGGCTATTTAGTCTTTTTAGTCTTATGTTTTAAGTTCTTTTACAACTAGTCCATACACGACAGAAATTGGGGGGAGTCAGATTTTGGTGGTTTGGTTGTTGGTTGGTGTTGTTTGTTGGTAATCTGACTCCCCTATTTTATTGATGATGCTCAATGTGACACCTGCCAAATTCACTCAGCAGGCCGTCTGGACCTCCAGCACTCATGCATAAATCTTTTACAACTAGGCCATACAGAACAGATATTATGGGGGGAGTCAGATTTTTTTGGGTCACTCCACAACAAAATATAGGTGAATTTGGTGGGTGTCAAATTGAGAATTATTAATAAAATAGGGGATCCAGATTTTGTTAAGGGACTGTACACAGTCAGTGAGGCTGTGAAGCTCATTTCTGATACAGCAGGTAAATAATGGCTGACCACATATAAAGACACAATTCATTTTTGTGATGAGACCGTTTCTAGTTGTTTTAAAGTCACATGGTGAATTTCACTTCCTGAAAAATACAATGTTGGACATTAGCCTCATCTTAAAATGGCACCACATGTAAAACAAACATGTTAAAAATAATACTAGTCCATGTCTGCAGGCAGCAAATTGAGATAAATTATCTATTAAACTGTTTTCAACCGACATATCTAGATCAAACATAGATATGTTTGAAGGCAAGCTACCTGGTTCAACAGAGATCACAACATGATCACAGCATGCCAGCGGTGGCAAAGGCAAAGGTTGTGAGTTCTACCTCTAAACCCTGCTGATGCCGGCTGAGTGTCTCAGGCAGCGTGCTCTATGAATTGGAGGCACACGACAAAGGTTTGGTTATTCATTTTTCAGACAGTTCAACTGACGGACCCTACTGTATTTCTTTTTTGTCCTTCCAGTCTTCTCTCTTCTTCTTAACCCTCAAAACGGCAGCCCCTGACTTACTGCTCAAATTTTTGAATAATTTCACACTTCTGATACACATTAAGGTGCAGTGCTTAGGTTACTGCCAATGTGATGATCATTAGTTGATAGAATAAATTTAATACAATTATGGATTAAAAACAAGGAGTCCATTTTTGTGAATTGTGGTCAACGTGATAATTTTTATTACAAACATGAGTAATCAAATACAGGTAATACAGGTCCTCTCCACTCTTCAGTGGACATTTTTGCAGCGTGGGGGTTCAGAACAAGATCGTTCCACAGTCTCAACAGGCTCCCCTCCCCTAAATGAACTCATGTACAGTTGAGCATCATATTTTTGCTGTGCTTTAACTCTGTGAGCACAAAGATCAACTCCGCTGAAACACGGATTCTGTCAGAGTTTAGTAATAAACATCCAGTGTGTTGATTTTAAAATGTGAATGACTAAGGGCTGTTTCAGACCAAATTAGGCATTGCGGCGATCACTACAGGTTTTTATAACAGCGTGCTGGTGTCCCCCATTTTGCAAACGCAAATTAAGACTTTGTATTACCTCATGGCTGGTTTTTCTTTTAGCTTTGCTCAGTCTAAACAGCTGATCAGCTGATTGGTCACTGCAGCATGAAATCTGGTTAAAAAAAGATGACCAACATCAAAATCAATGGGACAGTTTGGATTTTCAACGCACTGCCTGGTTTAGGCTGAAGGGGCCCTAAATGCAGATTAATTTGCATTTGTCAATTCTTTAAGTTTTATTTTTCAGACCACAAGAATCAACATCTCCAAAAATTTTTAAAAAACCTTTTTCAAACATTGGGTTAACTTTATATGTAGGTGTGTAACTTCCTGCTCACTGTACATGAAGCCTGCAAACACACCATGATGGCTTGGCCTTATTCTTCAACACCGTCAGGTATCAAATCCAGACAGCTCTGTGGTGGGTTCATGGCTCAGGTTTGTATGAGGAGGGGGGATTGGTCCCGGGGGAGGCCTGCTCAGGGGCTGGAGACTCTGGCTGTGGAGAAGGACTGGCTGCCGCTGCGGGTTCTTTCTGCACCAGCTCAGGCTCATCCTGACCTGCCTGAGGTGGGTGAACCAGAACCCGGTCAATGAGACCAAAGTCCTGCGCCTCCATGGGGCTCATGTAGCGATCCCTTTCCATCACACTCTCTAAGTAGGGAATAAAGGCAAAGAGAAATGAGCATCTATTTAAGAGGTAAATTCGCCTACTGGTTTCTGCTCTCTACTCTACAGACATGCAAATTAGTCAGCTACTAATTGTGATTGGCTGGAGGACATTGTGTGACAGACCTTTTACCAAGAACACACAAATGCATCACAACATCACGGCATCTACTGATGTAAACATCACATCACATAAAACTTTGTTAAGTCTCTTAGCTGTACCCTGTGATGAGCTTCAGTGCTGGAAATTTAAGCTCAGCAACTACTAAGTCTAAAGTTTGCCAAATCTTATATTCTGCTAAGTCCTACATGTTTATCACCTGCTGTTTTGTGCTTTTTGCTAAAAAAGAAAAGAGTTCCCTGCTGCTGAAACCTGACTGCGAAGAGTTGAATTTGTGGCCAAAGAGTCTGGATCTTTCAACCACAGGCCTCATGACTCACACATCACTGCTGTTTCAAGATGGCTGACATTTGTACAAATTTCAAAAATATATCTCACCAAGAAAAATATAATTTAGTAAAGAGATAATACGGCAGATGTAGACGTCTCTGATAGGCTGTTCCTGCTCAGATTGTACATGTGATTAAAAACACGCCATCACTTTAGAGCTGCCATTTAATATAACTCTTTTACTTCACAGTGACTTGATGAGATTGCTTTTCTTTTCTTTACATTTAGCAAAAACCCATTACTCCTAACACACTTTAGAACATTCTGCAATGCCATTTTCATCCTATCCTCTCAGCATTTTAACAGACCATCAATGGGCAACTGACAAGTTGTTTTCTTTAGAGTTGACTTATACACTTTTATGCTACATTATTTAGTGTTATACAGAGCAAACCTGTGGTTACAGAACAGAACCAAGATTGTGGAAATCATCCAAACAGGGATAGTGTTAAACCAAGACAGACTCATCATCAGCTACACAACCCAATCTGAGTAGGAAACTAAACATTCTTTACATGTGTAAGAGGTAAAAAGCTGGGTACGGTGGGAGTAGAACCCCATTCTGACAAGTGCTGCTCTGGTGTTTTCATTTCTTTTATAGAAACAACATTTTCATCACAACCTTTGTAATTGGATGCAGATAAAGAGTTGGATAAACCTACCTAAGGTTTCCAGTGACTGTCCTGTGTGTTTGGCATAGATGTTATTGATCTGTCTCTTCAGCTTCAGGATCTCCTCAGCCTGGATGGCGATGTCTGTTGCCTGACCCTGGACACACACAACTTTTGTAATTATTTTCCTGTTTCATCGAAATGATAGCCTTTAACAGGCTTGACTACTTTGTTTTCCTAACTTTCAGTGTCTATAATCATTCCCATTCTTCATTTCAGATTGGTAGTAAAGGCTCAGAGAAGATCACCTTACCCTGGCGCCTCCTGAAGGCTGGTGAACCATGATGCGGGCGTTGGGTAGTGAATGCCTCATGCCAGCTGTTCCTGCTGCCAGGAGCAAGCTGCCCATACTGGCTGCCTGTCCAACGCACCAGGTGGAGATGGGATTAAGGATGTACTGCATTGTGTCATAAATGGCCAGGCCTGCTGTCACCACACCGCCTGAGGAAAGAGAGCAATACAGCATTAAAGTACTGATTAATGCACATGTGCAGGACTTACCTTACCAATGATAACCATACACTAACCACTATCATGTGTTTACACAATGGGGGGCAGCATATCACCATCCTGGTCCCTAAATACTACTCAGTATACTCTTTGCTGTAGCTCTCTTTGGCTATAGCTAGGAGCTGTCCTTGTTAGCTTGGTTAGCCATGCAGCTAACAGCCCTATTAGGGAATCGGTTTAACTGGAACAAAAACCTGAGCGATGGTGTTTATACATGTATATCGGGGCCTATAGCCTGTCAGTAAACACAACTACACCAGGACTGAACAAAGTTGCTGAAACTGACAGAGGCCAGTTTGACAAAAAGGATTATAGTAACATTTTTTTTTCTTTGGATAAAAAACATAATTTTTAATGTTTTAATCAACTTTACTACCTTGAGAGTGTATATTTTAGAGATAAATGAAAAATGCACATTAGAGTTTGAGGTTTTTTACGACTTATTTTGATATGAAAGTTGCTGAGGAACCATGGGGCACAGCAGGGCAGATTGCCAGTCAAATACTGCTTAGAAAAAAAAAAAAGTGAAAAAAAAAGTTTAGTCTACTTTTATTTGAATTCTATGGTTTTTGACATGACATGTTTGTGTTTTCATCTCCAGCTTAAAGCCTCATACCTGGAGAAATGTACATTTGCAGCACTTAACTGACAGTCTTACCAGGACTGTTGATGTACATGTGGATGGGTTTGTTGTTGCTTTCTGACTGTAGGAAGAGCAGCTGAGCAATAACCAGACTGGCTACAGAGTCATCAATCTGAGCACAGGAGAAAGAGCGAGAGTATCAACCACTTTGAAAGTGTTATGATGAAAAATGTCACACAATTTTAACATCCAGGGAGACACTTACAGGACCCATTACGCAAATGATTCTCTCTCTCAGAAGACGAGAATAGATGTCATACGCTCTTTCTCCTCTCCCCTAAAAAAAGGAACAAAACAAAAAAGGCAGTTTTCATTTTACTTTTGTTATTGAAGACATGAGAGTCAAAATCTGTGTAAGCTGTTCTATAACTCCAAGGGTTTAAAAATCCTAGTTAGTTTTGGAATGGGATCAATGAATCACCCACATATGGAGAAACCTTACAAAGTTTCTTTCCTCTGATATCCAGGAAACACAAACTACAAAGTTTAAAACAAAAATTATCGCCTTATGATCGAATGCCTCCATGAACTCTTCGAGTTGCAGTTTGCATCCAACTCTGTTCAGGCTTTTATGACATATAATAATAATAAAGATTTAATAAATAATAATGTTGTTTTTTTTTTTTAGCAAAATGTAAGTTATCACTTTATTGAAATGAATGATTCCAATAAACAATGTTTCTTGTAAGAAAAATGCTGTCTTTAATGAAAGACCATTCTTACAGAGGAATAAGTACCCAAAGCTAATGTTGTGCACCACCCAACCTGGGTGCCAAATATGGACAATACCCAACATGTCAGGGGTTGGGGTTGGAATAAGGGTTAGGCCAGATTTCACACTGAGGCCTTACTTGCAAGGCCTTTCTTTGTTCTACTCACAGTGAGGTCCCAGCACTCGATATCAGCAAAACCAATTAGCTCTTGATGAACTACAATGCTGCAAATACAGATGTCAAATAAGCCACAAATTCTAAAAATTAGATGATCCATACACATCATCAACTCGGCAGCACAGGAAATCTAAACGATTAGCACAGTTTCAAGGTGGGCACTCATGATTAGTGTCACCAACTCACTATCCAATCAAATGATCACAACCACCCCGTCAGTTACTGAGTTAAAGTGTTTCTGCAGATCATTATTTTATCTAATTTGACACTGGAGTGGAGTTTTGTCACAATTAGCATGTGAAGTGTTTGTGCTCAACTTACTTTTTTGAAATTACTGACCAGGTAGGGCCCCTTTTCTTAAATCTTGTCCCAGCTGTTCTCTTTCCTTATAATTCAGACTAAATCCACAGTCCTTTTTCTATTTGTTCCAAAGCAAACACAAAAACTAGAACCCTCTCTTTCACTGTGCAGAGCATGTTCCCTTTTGCAAATCCACTTCAGACCAGCATCATGCATAAAGCCTGTTGGGATTTGCTGAAACAATTGGAGGTTTAAGAATTATGAGTGTTTTTGGAATTGTTTTTTTTTTATTTGTACACTAGTTCCTCTTTTGTGAACATTTGACGCCAGTGTTATTAAGGCATTTATTATAGGCGAAGTTTAGTAAGGATGCTCTTAAGTCATTTTTTCTGTAGATAGGTCAGGAAAAGTGTAGCAAAAGCAAACATGACAGCTTTGAGCACAGCTCAGCAGTTTAAGTTTTCACACTTACCGTCTGCTCCACAACTATTGGTATAAGAGGACTCCGCCATACAGGACTGTGGTGGATGGACCTGCTGTGTTTTAGTGTCAAGCCTCCAATGTGCAACACTTTCTAAAAAAAAACATGCAGAAACCACATATCAATTCACAATCCATATTTTTAGTTTAAAACTTTACAGTAAGTATATTTTCCATGGAAGAAAAAGAAATGATTATAAAAACTTCAAATGGTTGAAAAAGATTTAAACATATGAGAGCACTACACAAAAAATACAACTAACTCACATATTACATAAATTAAAAAGGGGGGGGTTACAAAAACTTTTTTAAAAGAATTAGGTTAAAGAGAAGACTTATGTGTGGATTCTTGGTTTCATTGTGTTCAGAGATTTCACATATAACTTAATTTAATTTGGAAATGCTAATTGTACAGGATTTGCTTAGTTTTTCACACATTTTAGGTTTTATTCATTTAAGTTTTAAGTTTTTGAAAGAAAAGAGCCAACAGCAGGATCACCATTTTTTAACAGTGAGTCCAAAAACATGTAAAACATGACAGCGATCAACATCATAAGTACAAGCAAACAACAAACAAACAGGTCATGGATTAAGCAGTTTAGTTACAAACATTATTCAAGCTGATAATGAAAAATCATTACTGCTTTACAACATTGAATAAATTTGTATGCATCTGGGCTAAACTTGTGTTTAATGCGAATCTATGTATTAGGTTAGATATAATATAAGAATACAAGAGAATTTGATCAAAGAATTTAATTAAGGACTTCAAACAGTTTAATGAGTTACTCACAAATATTGAAATTTTCAACCAACTGAGAACTTAGCTCCTCATAATGTTAAGGTCTTTTTAAATACAGCATGTGTTCTTCAGATTTATTTCGTGTTCAAATTAAACAGTTTAAAATCTCCAAACTCTGCGATGTTTTACGAAATGTCAGGTTACACAAACTTCTACAAGTGGGCATTACATACATCAACACATTTCGCAACTAGCTTTACTATTAAGTCATTTAAACACCGACAGCGAGTGACGAAAACAGACTTTATTGATTTGTTATGTTTGTTGTCTTTTTGGAGAAATTCCATATTCTAGCTACAGATTTTTTGCAGAAAGCATATCGGTAAAACTAACGTATGGACCTGCTTAGCAGGGTCTTCAGTGATGCGATGAAGCAACGTTACACAAGCTCTTTGACACGCTCAACGCGACAAGCACAAGTACTAACGGGAATGTCTAATGCTGGATAAGACCCGGTCATGGCACGTCCCATAGTGACAAAAAGGTTTCCAAAACTAATGGTACTCACCCGTAACAGCATTTTGATAGCTTTTAGGTTTCACTACCCCTCTGTATGACCCTCAGCCACACCGGAAGAAATTCCAGTTTGACCTTTGCGCACTTTCTTCTTCTTCGTTCGATTCATTTGCGCTTAGTGTATTGCTTTTCTTTAGCGAGCTCCCCCTAGTTGCAGTTTTCGGAACCTTTTGACATACAATCTCATCCCATCCCATCCCATTCCATCCCTCTCTTCTCTCGCCTTGCCCTCCTCCTCTCAGCGTCAGAAAACAAGCAGGGAAATGTCAATAAGGAACAAGTGTTTGGTTTGTCTTTTCTGGGCTACTGTTGAAACATGACAGCGTAGGATCTGCTAACAGAGTTGTCAGCTTGGCAACTTTGTTACTTGAGAAGCTATTTTTCAGTCAGTCTCATTTTGTTTGATAATCTTTACTTCAGTTTGTAAGATTCAAGGCTACATGAGTCCATTTCTGTTGTAGGCTTACCGAAAGCCAACTGGGCTATTCACACAAGCTATGTATTATAATTTTGATTAAAAACAAATGGGGATCTCAGTAGGCCTATATAAATATTTGTTTTGAAAAAGGTTCTTCAACCTTAAAAAAAGAGCATGATCAAACAGAATTATAGATTCAAATGCATGCTTTCTTCACGTTTCAGCATGTTCTCGTCTTTTCTCTGTTGATGGACTTTATTAACTGTTTAAACCTGTAATTGGAGGTGTTTTTTTTAAGATTAAAGAATAGTGCCAGTATATTTGAATTCTGAAACTTTAGTATAAATTTATGAAACTGCAGACTCAACTTTTTTCATATTTGTTTGGACTGAGCATTTATTTATAAACTTATCATATGATCAACAGAATATTTACTTCAAAGAGACTTCAGAGAGAGACAGTCTGATTGTGTACAGAGGAGAAAATAAATACTTTGACAGGTTTGTGTTGGTCAGTGTACCCAATTCAAGTGCACTACTTTAAATACACTAACTATTTTTTTGAACATCTGAAATTTGCACAATAATTTACATTATTATGTGAACCTTATACTACTTATTATGTGAAGCATATACTACTCTTTGAGTACAAACATTTATGTTGATAGTGATCATATACATATCCATTGGTTTTGAAAATATGTGCAAGTAATGAACTTCTACTCAACTACCATTCAGAGGGAAATATTGCCCTTTTGACTCCAGTGCACTTATCAGACAGATAGACCAGTTACCTTGAGATTAAAATTCTAAACAGAAAATATATGAATTTATTAAAAATGATAAATTTATATGTTAAAACTACTTTTACATACAACTCGTTATCTGTACGTTTATTTTAATAGGCTAATATAATTAACATTCGTAAGGTCCAATTTTTCAGCATCTTGGGTAGGGTACTATATTCTGGTGTTGTCAGTGTCTTTTGACTGAGTAGCCTGTTCAGTGACCTTTAAACATACTTTAAGGCCTCCGTGTAGCCTAATGCTGCACGCCTATTTTTATATTGAAGTGTAGCAAGGCCTTCTTCAAAGGAAAGTACAATCCACCATCAGGAGTAGACTATTCAAATTTGATTAAATTTACAAACGACACTCAAAGCGATGACTAGATGTGTAGGCTGTGTGTCTTTATGTGTATGTGCGTGTGAGTATGTGCGTGTGTGGATGATGGGTGGAGGGAAAAAAAATTGCGGGCGAATAGGCTTTTTATTTTGAAGGATCTCACCGGAAAATGTGTTTATTAAAGCGTAGTAGCCTGCTGGCAGTTTGAAGTAACTTGGTCACTTTCTCTGTTAGTCGGGCTCAGTCATGTCAAACAACAGCGCCGCCAACAGCAGTTTAGTCATCGCCCAGAAGGCAGTGAAACAGCTTCGTCTGGAGGCCAGCGTCCGTCGGATTAAGGTAATGTACACACAACTCAACACTTCCATCAAACTGTACATCAGACCGGTCCTGTGCGCGTGACTCCCGCTCTGAGGCGCGTCATGAGCTCCGAAGCTTACATGTGTCAATTGCTGCATCTTATATCACTATTAATGAAATGTCAACGAAATGTTTAAATGCAGACGTTTATATTAACTTAGGTTTCACTCCTTCGTGACAACAAGTAGCCTGGCATACCGTCAGTATTTTATGAAATAGAATATTTTGCAACATGTTTGTGTTCTTAAATTAATCCTCACATAGATCAATGCCATGGGCTGCTAGGAATTGAGCCACAAAATATACAGAATATGCGATAAACATAAAATTTTAGTTGATCTTAAATGTATTGATTGTGGTTGTAAAATGGCTCTTTGGTTGGGTAAACCAGTTCAGGAACATTTTCTCTCCAGGTTTCTGTTAAAAGTAGTGTTTTTGTGGGATTACGATAAACAAACTTAACTTGAAACCGTGTCTTTTTGAAACACCTTGTTTACGACCTTTTTTACTTAAGAAAGACATTTTTCACATTTAAGCTTATGTTGTAAATCATCCTAAAGCCACGGAAGTGTGATTTCCTGGTGTGCCATGTAGTACAGTGAAATGGTATCAAACAGACTTTTCCCTGCTAGTCTAGCACAGTGAAAGCTTTGTTGATTGTGCTGCTGTATGACTGGTATGATTGTTGGGTGACTACTTATTTTAGAACAGAAGTCAGACTGGTTTCAAGTGTGCGTCTTTGTTTACTGCAGTAAGCAGCTGGATGACAGTTGATTTCAGTCATCTTACAAATTCTTCAAATTAGTTTCGGTGAGAAAGTAGTGAGTTTGTTTTTCTGAACAAGCACAAGCTGAAGACTTCAGTTTGTGATGATGTCAATACGGTAGAATCGTGCAAAATTTAGACAATATAATTGATTAGTGTGGTGTGAGGCAAAAAGGATATTTACAATCGGACATTTTCATAGTATGTCTACATCTTTTTAATCTATGTCACTCTTTCACTAATTGCTGTGATTTATTGACACAAACCTCAATGATGACACTAATCTACTTACAGATTAGAATTTGAATTAATAACAATAAAACACACCTTTGTTCAAGTCAGCCCATTCAGAGATTAAGCTGCTATTGCTTTTCATAGTCTGGTACAGCCAAAACAATCAAACAAATAAAAATATGCCAGGTGGTTAACTGCAACTATAGAAAAAGGAAATCTCAACCAATATTCTCTGAGCATACTCTTTGACAGAATGGTGAAAAGTATATCTTTTACATTTAATGAGTACTTTCAGCAAGTGATGTCTGAAATTTACTTTTCCTATGGAAAATTCCAGATAGTAGTGCAGTAATTTTGGAAACCATGAGATTTTACACTTTCAGGTACAAAATTGTTTAATACAACTACCAACAAGCATTCAAAGCAGTACTCCAAGGACAATGTGAGGCACTTGAAAGCAGGACAAAAAAGACAGGTTAAAAAGAGATGCTAAAACTGAAGCAACAGAGGCAGAAATAGCTTGTCTATTAGTCCCAGATGTTGGCCAAACATGTGCTCTATGGGTTCACAGGGGCAGAAAGAAAAAAAAACACAGATTGCTCACAATTGTTTGGTGGTGAGCTCCAAGTTCTTCAATAGCTCTCAAAGTCAAACTTGTTAACTTTAGACCAAAGGAAACCCAAAGTGAGCCTACTGGCTTCCTAATCATTTACACTTGCAGTATGGGATACCACACTTCCCATAATGCAACTGGGTGGCATCTGGTTATAACAACAAATTGATCATAATCAGGAACATTTTTTAGAAATAACAGGTTTCTTTGCACTATAGAAAGTGTATAACTATAAGTAACTACAGTGACTTGCTTTCATGCTGACTTTCAAATGCTTTAACATGCCCAGAAGAAGACTGATCAAAAACTGTCCCTCCTGTGACGTACGGAATATCATACAGGTTTCTCAGGCTGCTGCAGAACTGAAGACCTTCTGTTTGCAAAATGCCCACAAAGACCCTCTCCTTACTGGAGTGCCCTCCAGTGATAACCCATTCAGGCCTCCCAAGTCATGTGTCCTCCTCTGAGGTGTGAGTGCAGCACTTTTCTCTTTGCTTGAATTGTTCTATTATTTCATACTCTCAAATTATTTTATTTTCTTCCCTCTGTGAGATCCTCCTGAAATCACCGTAAAAATTTGTATCTGCAGAGGACCTTTTAGAGAATTATACACAAGTTTCTTAAGTGCTTGTGAGTGTTAATTTGAAATTTTTTTTCTGACATTTGAATACCATTTTGAAGATATTTTTCAAAACAAGTTCTTAAAAATCTCATCACTACCATAGTCTGAAAAGATCAGGACCATTGAGAAAGCTAATACACTTGTCACATTTTCACAAATATATTACCAGTCTTACACCATTGTTTTAAACTCTGAAATAATATATTATTTCAATTTCACCCACCTTGTCCACTGTATAACCAAAAAAAAAAAAAATTAGACGACCACTTTGAGTCCATTTCTGTGTCATTCACATTGTATAAAAATATCTGATAAATAATTTTTCTTTCTTTTGAACACATCTAGTAGCAATTCCATTTATTTTTTCAAAGAAATGTGCCAGATGGAGAACAACATTATCTTTATTGTGATGTTCTGTGGTATTACTAAATTGTATGTTTTGCATTTAGATTTTCTATTACCATGTTATTTTAATGGCTCCATGAGTGATCAGTTATACTTTTTGTGTTGTATTTCTGAATTATTAAATAATGGTCCTGTTATCTTCTGGAGCACAAGACTCATCCCCTCCAGTCACATTTTTTCTTGATTTTTTTTAGGGCGGTGAAGGAGCGCAAAACACTTAAGCAGATGCGCGATCGTTCCAATGTGGATTGCTGTCATGTTGCCCCATTGCCTGTGAAGATCCAGCCAAAACACACCCACCCACTCACACACACAGAAACATACAAACATCACACATATGGCCACTAGAGCAGCTAAGGAATGATGCTGATAATTTCAGCTGAACAATCTGGTAAATGCTGTACCTTTTTTTCGTAGGATTGATGGTTCTGTATGTTTAAGGTTCAAGGGTCTATACTGTAGCTTTACATAAAAGCCATAAAATGCCAATTCAGTTTTTATGACCATTTTCTATATCCTGACCACTTGTTTACACTTGCTTTTTAAGTAATGCTGTATTTTTTTAAAATGGTTAAACTCTAGACTTGATTCCAAGAAGAAGAAAAAAATCCCATGAGAGTCACATTGGAAGATAACAAATTCTTATCTTGTTTTATCTATTAATGATCATCACCCAAAACAGGTCTAGAAATGGATTCCTTGTGTTTTTCATTATGTACATGGGTATAATACATATCCATTGATCACATCTGTACCACATGTAGACAGAAGATTGTTTTTTTCTTCTTCACAGCATTTATCTTTCTTTTTATACTGGTTAGCAAAAATTTCAAAAGAACTGTATTTACCAACAGCTATGGTTGAGCTATGATCCCTGTCTTGTATTTTGGAGAAACAGCAGACTTTAAATACATCTCTTTAACCATTCATTTTGTTGCTAGGCAAATTTTATTTAAAGAACAAAAGAAACCTTTGATAAGAAAAGAGGAAGTACAGCCGAGGCCGTTGTAAGTTATATTTGAACTTGTCCAGTTCATATAATTGAAAAGTCTTGCATCATTCATGTACTGTCATTATTCAGCTTTAAAAGTTACCATGTGTTTGTATTTCATTTGTCTTTACATCCGAAAAAAATTACCAGTGTTATTAACTATGGCAATCTTCACTGTTTCACTCCAAAAAAAAGAAAAAAAAAGAGGAATTGGGTAAAAATGATGTGTTCTCGACTTTCTGGTAAAGTGAGATCATTTAAATTATGATCATAGTTGGAATTTCAAGACTTGTCAGCCTTCAGTTTTCCAAGATATTATCTGATGTCAGGTAACAAAGCAGCATAATTTAGGTTTTCAACATCATGTGTTTGAAACACAGTGCTGCAATTACAACCAGCAAACTGACCCTGCCTTGTCCCACTGACAAAATCCTCATGATGTCCATGTTGTTCAAGTGGAATAGAGCATAAATATGCAATTATAAATTACTGAAGGCATGCTACTGTTTTTTCTTACAACCACATTTCACATTATGGAAATTTTGGGTGTTGAAACAACTAAGAGACCGAGAAAAATGTGTTCTTTTAACAAACTTATATTACAAAACCTATATTCCTGCAATATTTGAATGGTCATAACATAATATAAATAATTCAGAAATGTGTTACAATGAATACAATGTACAGTGTCAAAACTGCTAATTGTCAACCCCTTGTCATACTGTCACAAATACAAGCAACTTTAAGATGCTGCTATATGCTCATCCTTTCAACACATTAAATTATTACTACAGAAGTCTTGTTTTGGTTATCTGCAGAGTGATTGTGTATTATAAATGCATATATTATGGGTACGCTTAACATGTGTAGCATTCACTTGACTTTTTCCCATTTTTTATGACTGTTGCTTTGCCATTTGCCTTAAATCATTTTCCCATTTTTATTGGTTCCCAAAGTGGCAAAGTAAATTGCATAAGAATGTAAAAACAACAGCTGAACAATCCTGTTCAGCCTGACTTCTGTGGCTCTCTCACTATTGATTTGTATGCATGATGTCAAAACAAAAATATATGTACGAGTTGATAAATGCTGGCTTTACCAAAACCATTCCTTATGCAGAGGAGAGGCCCTAATGTGTTTTCTGTGAGGAGGTGATGGTAGTGAGAGCTTAAAAATGAACCAGATTGCGCCAGTGTCTCCAAAGGAAGCGTCCTCTACATTGGAGTAAGTCAAAAGAATTTTTCCTGTGCAAAGAAGAGAACCGGGGGGTGGGGGAAATTTTGACAGCACACCTACAAAGTAAACCTGGTTATTGCTGTGATGCACTTAAAGAATATAATAGATGAGTTTAGTATACCTTAAATTTTCAATTCGTGGTTTGTTGTGTTATTTATGTCAGTTTATAAATGTCTATAAAAAAGAAAACCTTGAGACTCCCTAAATGATACGAAGTCATGACGTAGCCACTCGTGTTTACGCAGTACCGGCTTTAACCGGCCAGATGGCGCTGTTGGAGCGGCTCATGATGTTGATGCCCGGTCTACCTCCAGCAGAGAGCAGTGCGTAGTTGGATGTGAGCGCCACCGACCTGTCTCTACTTCCAGATCGAAGATGGCGGTCTCGGTGTTCCCCGGTGTGCGGCTCCTCTCCATCGGAGACGCGAATGGAGACATACAGCGACACTCAGAGCAGCAGCCCTTGCGGTTAGAAGTCAAAAGCACACAAGACGCTGCCCTCATCAATCTCTCCAATGGTGAGTTCACCTTTTTACTTGGCTGCTCCTTGGATGTTCGGCCTGTCTTGAATGCAAGTGCTAATGCTATGCAGTGCTAATGCTTATACAGCTAATCTGGACATATGTAGCGTTAGCCGCCAAGAAGCTAACCCATCTTGAGAGACCACGTCGCCTCCCCCTGCTTATCACGAGGGAGCCCTTAAAAGTCCAAATTTCTCGTGGCCCTAGGGTGTCTTACGGCTTGCTTTAATCCCCGCTTTTCAGCTTTCACACGAGTTTACCGCTCTCGGGACCTCAACGAAAATATAGCGCGACACATACAACGTAGCGTAGTTCGTAACATCTATAAGCGAGGCAGCTAAGCAGTGTGTAGTTAAATGCTAGTTAAACAATGCCACTAGCCCGGGTTCAGCAGAGATGCGCTAACGTGCATCAGACCCTCTAACGTCTTTTGCCCTTGATGGCTCACTAACGTTTATTTTGTCACTTAAATATGCTCGATGGTTTTGTAGAATAATCTTTAGCGTTTTGAACCCAGGAGACGCAGTATATGTTGTTTGGCTGTTTAGCTCGTGGATTAGCTCGTGTTGATTGTTACGGACTCTGGATCAGAGGGCATCAGTCCCGACCCGACCCGCCGCTGTGTGCGCCGCGGTTCAGGCGGCTGCCGCTGCCATGGCACTACATTCAGCCAGTGTCCCGTACAGTACCACTA
Source organism: Acanthurus leucopareius (assembly GCA_029814765.1). Classification (NCBI taxonomy): domain Eukaryota; kingdom Metazoa; phylum Chordata; class Actinopteri; order Acanthuriformes; family Acanthuridae; genus Acanthurus; species Acanthurus leucopareius. The sequence goes on from JAQMCX010000022.1 coordinate 4,446,297, forward strand.
GCAAGCACATGAACTTTTGAAAATTTTACTTTTGGTAAAAAAAAAAAAAAAAAAAAAAAAGCGGTTTTGAGTTTCGGCTGGCGTAGCGAGGCCGGGCCCTCATTACTTATGCATTCATCTTTGTCCTCATTGGAACAATAGCCGGGTCCCCGCCGCCTACTTCCCTCCTATGTGGAGGCAGCATCAGAGCCGCTCCGCTCCCCCGCAGCTGTTTCTATTCAGTGGGATGTCCCGCTGAAAAGGAACAGCAGGACAGGCCTCCTTTTGCTGGGATGCTGAAGTTAAAGAAAAGCACCCAGAAATCCATTGTCGACCATTCAGCACCTCTGTGATGACCCTACTCTTCAACATAATGAAGTTTAATTTGTATTTGTGGGAATAAAGGCCACTACAAAATATGTTAAAAAAGCTAAAATGAATATAAAGATACAGTGAACAGTGTAGCAAATTGTGTGAAATAGTCACAAAGCGTTAAGGACATTAAAAAGCGTACGGGATTTTGACATGACGATTTTAAAAAATATCCTTGTATTCCTTTTTAATTATCAGAAGGAGCTATTTGAAGTTTGAGGATTAGACATTTGAAAATATAGAAAATTAGGAGCTTGGTGTCAGACTGAAATGAGCTTATTAGACTACTGGATAAAACTTGCAATGTGTCTAATGGAAAATAAGAGGAATGATTTAAATTAAAGAAATGGTATCGCTGGTTATGCATATTTTGCATGCATATCATATTTTCAAAAATTTTGAGCAGTGCTTGAAACTAAGTATGTTCCGTTGTCCTTGGGAAAATAAAATTGTCTCTAAAACAGATGTAAGCTCAAAAATAAAATTATTACATTTTTGTATATTGAATATAATTTTAATCATTAGGTTATCAATAAGAAAAAGTGTGTGTCTGTGATAACTTATAACTGATATGCCATTAATTTATCACAGGCACATGGTAACTTTAATTACAGTGATAAAGCAATCATCATCAATTAATGTCATATACTGTGCACTTATGTTGTAACATACTGAAGAAATGGCCTAAGAGTTTAGAATAAATTAGTGGGATTGTGGATATGGGAAAATAGCACCTCAAGTGTAAATGAAAAGTCAAAAAATGCATCACAAATGATCACTAAAAAATGTTTATTGATTACACACTTAGAAAAAAAGAAGAGGTGTTTTTCATTTTTCCAGACGGCTACTTTTCTATGCAGTTAGAGGTAAATTTTGAATAATAAGTAGGAAACCAAATGATGAATAAATGTGATGAAACTCAGTGCAGGCCATTTTGCACAGTTTTACCAAGCTATTTTAACCCATCCTGGAAGGAGTGCTCTGTGCTCTGCTAAATAAATAAATAACACATGTTTATTCTCCCTGCCAACAAAGAGCCCCTTCTGCACAGTTAAAGCAAGTGAACTTTATGGACATGAGACTGAAGTATGTATTGCTTCAATGTTGATTTATAATTTATTTAGGGGCCTGTTACCTGTCATGAGACTCATTGTTGACTTTACTCTAGTGCCTCTTAAGGTGGGGGCTGTGGCACCTGGGGTGCCTTAAGGATGGGTCAAGGGGGCTTAGAGCTTTATTCATTTCCATTTTGTAAAGTATATTTTTATTTTTCACCGCATTACAGAAACACAGCAAAAGCCTTTCAATATTTTGGTCATTATGGATGTTCATTTATTACTTATGTTTTGGCATCAGTCTCGTGTTGTGAGGTTATTGAAAAAAAGTCTTGAACCATATTTTTCTCATCATTTTTAGGAGAAAAATGTGCAGGTCTATGTGTGTTGTATGATTTGGCTTGAGGGCATATCATGATGAAGTGAGCTGTCTTGGTTTAAAAAGTTTGTAACTCACTCTGTAGTCCAACACTGACACAGCAACTCCTGCTTCTTCCTCTGTCGTGTTGAGGTCTGGATTTCTTTCATTCAAGCACAAGTCTGCAGCTTTATTCAGTGTTAAGCTGTCAGCAGCAGGCTCCCAGGTAGTTACTCTTGTTGCATCCTGTCCAATCATGCACTCAAATATTGATGATGTGGAGTGACAGAACCAATTATAGCTCATTCTGTGTAAACGACAGATGAACTCTGACAGTCACGATTTGGTTGAAATGGTAAAAAAAAACCCAGTAACGATGAAAGGGCCTAGTGAAAAATCAGTGAGGTTGATTGTGTTCAAACATGACAGCTGCACAAACTGTTTTTAGTCAAGGCAACCTTTAGTGAAGGTTCTTAATGACTAAAAGGCAGGATAGACAGCTCATTTCTCTCTCTGAATTGCAGAAGTCAGAGGAGGAAGAGAGAAATTGTCAGGAGTATGTATGTGAAAGATGGAGAACTTAGGCTTTTGCTCATTTAATTCAATGGTGATGTTTCTATTTGAAATTAATACACTTGAAAAGAAAATAGCTTGGGTAGTCACTGAAGGGGACGTCCGCAGATTTTACACATGTAGACCACTTTACTTGGGACAGTTAGTTTTACTTGGCCTGTGAAAGCGGTTGTATGACAGGGTCCTTTGATAACTCTTAAACACATACTTCTAAAATAAAAAAAAATAATTAGGAGCACAGTGAAAAATGTTCAAATAACAGTTTATTAACAAACAATTAATTGCACACATATTTACACTGAATACATGTGGACACAAAATCACACATTGGTCCTTGCCTGCTACATGCTAAGGTAAAAAAGAGTGGGATTTAACTTTTCCTTTAGGTTCAATACTTGTTAGTTCTCCTGGTCCCCTTTTCCTAAATATTACCTAAGCTAAAGTTTTGTTTCTGCTTCATTTTTGTTAAGATTAAATAGGTGTTGGGGTCCATCCCCAGCAACAAATGCCAAAAATAAATCACCTGCCAGTTGTCCTGGATCATTAGTGATTGTATTGAGATAGACATTTCTCACATTGTCACTCAGTGTCTTGTCACTGAGTCAGCGTTGTAAGTGACTTATAGGAGAACTGCGTTGGTAACGTTATCTCCCTCTAATTCTAAAAGTGCTGCCTTTAATCCCTTAATATATGCTAGATTAGTTCAGGCTGCTTTAGGAGTCTTTGCTGGGCCTGATGCAGGACCAGGAAGTTGTTTCCAGCCAAAGGAAGTATTTGCATATGGTTGTGTCACAGAAGCAATATTGTGAGGCTTCTGTGTGTTGGCTGTTATCTCGCAGTCTCTCACGTAATTTGCATGAAAAAAAGGTGTTCATTCTCTATGTTGTTAAAATACCATTTTCATGTTTAGAAGGTCTAGTTCAATGATGACGGTAGGGAAAGATGATTGCAGTAACAACGTTCTTGGTTTGAATCTTGTGCCAGCTGTTATTTATGCTGATGCCAGCTCTCAGTCATCATTTACTGTGGAATCTAACTTCTAGACAGAGAGAGATCTCATCACAGTAAACCCTGAAACATTCAGCTTTATCATTGTTTTAGTGAGAGGGGATTTTCTGCTCATATCAATGATCAGATTTGCATTTCCACCAGTTCACTGACAAGCAGGGAGCTGATGGAAATGAAGGACAGAGAAAAGAAAGAAAGTCCGTTACAGGAAATTATTAGTGAAACATGTTATTAACTGTTTTATCCTAGTATTTATGCCATCTTTATTAAGCAGATCACATAATCATCAAAATAAAGTATTAAAGAGTTACAGACAGAAAAGTAACATAAAGAATAAATGAATAAAGACATGGGCTAACACACTGTTGATTTTGAACTTTTATGCAACTTGTTCACAATCACAATATTAAGAAAAAAATGTATCTGTATCTTTTAAACCAAAAGTCTATCAGCCTTGTAACTGAGTATTTTAGCAATGAAACAGGAAAGACACTGACTGCTATTAGTATGTGTGGAAAAAACCTCTCCTAGACTTTTGCAGGACATTTCTAAAATGAAAACATCTGAGATTCTAGTAATTACATAGTGATTCCTGGTAACTATTTTACTTTTCAATCTTTAAAAAAAAAGAAAAAGATACAATTTCAGCATTTTTGGCGATCCCTGCACTGTGTACATGTGTGTACTCACATGCGGTAATGTGCAGTGGAGGGAGTTAAAGAGGCTATGTCTCTGTTGTGTTCAGTGAATGGTGTTGGATCTAAAATAGAAAAACTGAAATGTGATGCGAAAGAGCAACCAAACCACTTCTTTTGCTGTCATGGGAAACAATGAAAACATTAGAAACATTTTTGAACTTGGAAATTTATGTTTCCTTATAACTTTTGCCCATTTCTTTCTGTAGTCTCTTTCAAACTTGGCTATTTTCTTTCAGTGCTTTATAACAGAGGCAGACACATGTACTCATCTGCAGAGGACCCTCACTATTTTACACTAGTATGTCTCATGTTTTCCTCACTCTTTCTATCCTTTCCTTTTCTATCCTTTCCAGGAGAGGAGGCGAGTGTGTTCAAATGTTCCGTTTCCAGGGAGACAGAGTGCAGCCGTGTGGGGAAGCAGTCATTCATCATCACACTGGGCTGCAACAGCGTCCTGCTGCAGTTCTCCTCACCTGCAGGTACACACAAACACCCCAGTACACTAACACTATACCATGTTCTATGTAAGTTACACATGTATCGCATATATTAGTCAATATTATATCCGTTTCTGTCATTTCTACTTAAAAATTAAATTTTGCCTCAAATTCCACAAAGTGTGCAACCACAAATGAAATAATTTCCTGTCTAAATAAAGACTGCATATTTTATCATTGAGATTGAGATTTTTAGGGATATATGCACCTGTGTTTTAAATACCCCGCTCCAGCATCACGTTAGCTTTGTTTTCTCTGTTTGCAACCTCAAAGTGAGCCAACATGCCAAAGTTTGTTATGTAAGCAGTAAGCCTGTGCTTCCTACACACTGGATGCTCTTTCTGTGGAGTGTGGAGCAGATGTAGTGAATCACACCCCATGCCAACACACACAAACATCCTTCTACCCAAATGAAGCAAATGGCTGTTTGCTCATTCACTCCCCTGAACAGCAATCATCTAATAATAATTTTTTTTTTTTTCTTTTATGGGCCAGTCAAGCTTTAGATTTTTCTACATGTTAAAGTGGTACACTTGGAATATACATTCTGTATATAAACAGTTTGGTTACTAGTTTCTTCTTTTATCCCTCTCCGAAACCTCAAAGAGTAAAAGATTGTGGGTTTACAGCTTACTTTAAAAATATCAAAGCTAGCCCATACACGACATGAAATTTCCCTGCTCACTAGACAAGGATGTTGACAGAGTTTAGACTAATGTCAGCAGCTCTGTGCTGCTCTGTCTTGGATATGGGGAAGTTTACACTCAGCAGCATTACCGTAGGTAGTGCTACATTTGTCAAACACATCACTGAGATCTCATCCTAGTTTCATTTCTTTTACAATGTTAAAAATGCTCAGTACTCTTCAAAAATATGAAAAATAAAGCCTCATTCTGACAAACTTTTTCTTTGTCCAGATTTGTAAGCCAAGTAACAAAATGGGGTTATGCTAAAATATCGTTGTGTCATTGTTGTGGGAATGGGGCTGTCTACAGTGAACTACAAGAGCAATGTTGTGTCTTTTTTTCTTGGATGGTCATTGATTAGGATGCTAACTATTTGAAGTAGCCTTTTCACATGCAAGTTAACGCCCAGTGCAGACATTCTGTAAAACTTTCCTCCCACTTTCTGGTGCTGCATTTGCATATGTAGTCTTTGGGGTAATGCAGGTCCAGTATATAAGCTGCAAGTTTTTATACTTGTGTGTTAATGTTCTGTTTCAGACTTTCAGTCCTTTTATAACATCCTGAAGAACAGCCGTGGGCATAGCAGCGAGCGCTCAGCCTTCAGTGACAGAACAGAAGAGTCCTCTGCTGTACAGTACTTCCAGGTGAGACACACACACACAAAATGGAAGTATTTACAGCAGGCTTCAGGCTCTCTCAAACATGTGAATCTTTTATTTTTTGTCTCTTTTTTTTTAATATTTAATGACAGGTTTGAATCCAGTCTGCTTTTTCAAACACAAAAGTGGTCTCTTAACAATAACCACCCTGCTGACTTTGTTCTAGGCTGACTATTTATAGTTTCACAACTTTCAAAAGGAATACTCATGGGAGAGGTTTTGGCACCTTTTGAATTATTTTTGTTTTAAAAAGCAGTCATAATACAGTTCCATGAATCCTTAAAAATATCCACCTTAAGTCCAAGTGAAATGACATTATTGCACAGCATACAGATTTTCTCTAAAAGTTACAAGTCCTGTGATGGCATTTTAGGGAAAAAAAGTGTGTTTGTATATCATATGTTGTATGTATTAGTTTTGGTCCCATAAGGACGTTACCTGTCTGTACATACCAGCAGGTAATGTCTTGTTCCTCTGTTTAACACAACATTTATTTGAATTTAACCAAACAAATAACTCAGTTGTTTTTTTGTTTTGTTTGTTTTTTCAAAAGTAAGTCACTGTTGATGATGCAGCAGCCTGCAACTTGACACACAAAAATACCAAAAACAGAAAACTTGAGAATTTCCATGACCAAATCTTTGATGGGAAAACAGGATAACTCTTGTGAATTACTTTGTATTGGATATTTTTGTTTGCTGAAACAATTTTAGAAAAAAAAAATTGTATTGGTTTTTTTTCTTTGTTCTTTGCAGTTTTATGGCTACCTCTCCCAGCAACAAAACATGATGCAGGACTATGTTCGGACAGGAACTTACCAACGAGCTATTCTTCAGAACCACAGCGACTTTAAGGATAAGGTAACCTTGCATTACTGTAAAGATTATAGATTTCTCCTTTAAGTATTTAGTATTAAGTATATTTCGATTTAGAAATTGACTCTAAGCAGGATCTGTAGCTTGAAAATGCTCAAAACAGATACATCAGCAATAGTTAAAAACAACTTGGACAGGTAGCAGAGATAAAATATAAACTGAGGCGAAAGAGAAACCAAAACTTTTTAAATACTAAGTTCTACACACTGTTTGATGAGCTCCTTCCTTGAACAATCATTGATCTGTCATAGTTGGCATATCTGTCTACAGACCCACTGTAGTGAGCAAGCATGACCTCCAAGACCAGGGAGAATTTAATACTACATTAGTCTGTTGAGTTACAAGAGGTTATATCAAAAATCTTTTTACAACCAACCCATGCACTGTTTAGTATATATATAGTGTATGGAAGCCAGTTGTTGATGTCAGCAAAGTCTAGACTCACATTAGTGGCTCTTTCTAGCTGTTTATTTAATTTATTGAAGTTTACAGTCTAGCAACTATAGGCAACATTAGCCGAGAAAGAGTTGCATTAAACACATTTTAGTCCTCATCTGCGGAGCCCTGTCTTTTCAAAGGTGCTATTATGTAACATTTAAGCATCATTACAGTACAAGTCCTTGATACTGTCTGATAAACTACTGATAAACTTGTGATGAACCCTGTACTAACAGTACACAGTACCAGTTTGATCTCTTTCTGGGAACAGTTCCTCTAATTGGTGCTAAAATAATACATAGAGCACACACAGTTTGAGCATAAGTTTGTCAGCTTAACATGGTCAGCAAACATGGTTGTATTGAAATAAGAATAATAGTGTGATCTCAGACTTTTCCTTATTGTACTGATAATACAGTATGAAATAACACTTAATTGTTCAGCATGCTATCTATTGGAGATACTGAGAAACTGTGATTTGTTTCACTGGAGCCACTCTATCCACCACGGCAACTCCGGTCAGAGAGTAGACGCAGACACAGGGAACAGTTCAGGTTCTTTATATAGAATTGAATGGCTGGCAGCATTACAGATACATTTTCAGTCTAATGAACTGACTTCAAGATGAGGGATGGAGAACATGGAATGTCGAAAATAGAATGTAGGATGTAGAATGGTTTCTGTAAGACAGAACAAAATATTCAAATAATATTTACTATATTTAAATGCTGAATGCACTGTGCTTA
>JAQMCX010000022.1:4454340-4510105 GCA_029814765.1 Acanthurus leucopareius
ACAGCTAACTGGCTAGCATTCACTCAATTGGTGAGTGAGCCAAATTAACACACAGCAGTAGCTCAGAAAACGACTCAAAAAATACACATCAGCCTCAGCAACTTAACTGAACATAATATGGGCTTCCCATAATACTTGTCTCTCATAAACAACCAGCAAATACATTCTTTTAGGCAATTAGTAACTTACTTTCTTCATGAACGCATTCTGTGTGGAATGAGAAGCAGCCTCAGTGCAGCATGTGCTCATTAGCTTCACACACACCCTTGATAAACATTACGAGGACCCCACAGCACACCTGAGCTGTCCAAAAAGGTGCCTAACTAAATAAACAATATGACATGCTGGTCTAATGAAATAACGGGGAATTTACAACACTATCTTTACAGTATGTTGTTAGTTTAACAGGGTTGTCAAAACAAGCCAGCAGGAGACCCTAGTAAGTCAACAGGAGTGTATTCAACCAACTCATGTTACCCTTGTTATCCATGAAAATACAGCTATTAAAGTCTACTCTCGCCACAAGTTATTCAGTCATTGGTAGGAAATGGGAATATATTATTTCTGTCTACCTCAGGCTGAAATCAGGGTCCATGTTTAAAAAACAGATAAGACATTTGCTGTTAAATTTGCCAATGTTGACATTGTGGAAAGCATATTTGCCATGTGAGAAAAAAAAGGCTTTACAGACTTAGCAAACAGTAACTAAGGGGTGTGGAGCTCAGTGCAAGTACAGATATCAACAGACTTTTGGTCTTCTAATATATTTCTTTATTTATTGATTTTCATTATTTAAATTTATTTTCTTTTAAATCATCTCTCCACTTTTTGGATGGAAACATATCGGTAGTTGTTGCTGAGTAGTGATGCCATGTTTCCTGTTCTCTTGTCTTCTCTGTAGGTGGTGCTGGATGTCGGTTGTGGCTCAGGGATCCTCTCTTTCTTTGCAGCTCAAGCAGGGGCCAGGAAGGTCTACGCTGTGGAGGCCAGCACCATGGCACAGCATGCTGAGGTCCATACACGCACACAAACAAAACAAATTAATGCTAATATTTGTTCCCCATCTCTAATATGTTTTGAATGACCTGGTTATTGCATAACTCTATTCTCTACAATCAAAAGATGAATCTCCAGCTCTAACAAAGGTGTGCTGCGCTGTGCCTGACAGGTCCTTGTGAATAGTAACCGTCTAGGGGAGCGTGTGGTTGTCATACCGGGGAAGGTGGAGGAGGTGACGCTGCCAGAGCAGGTTGACATCATCATCTCGGAACCCATGGGCTACATGCTGTTCAATGAGCGCATGCTGGAGAGCTACCTTCATGCTAAGAAGTTCCTCAAACCCAACGGTGAGCATGACTCAGGCACAGAAGAAAATTTGTTAGATGGCAGAAATGGGGTGTGAAAGACATTTAAGTAGCAGTAGCTTTGCTGTGCACTGTAGTCAGTAATGGATATCACTTGGTTAGCTAGCACAATGAGTCCACAGTGACTGTACATAAAGATGTAGGCAGTCATGTGTAAGTGTTTCAGAATGATGCCAGTCATTCTGTGCTAAATTGCTGGTGGTACACTAGCTTTTTTCTGACTCTTTCTGTGTTTGTGCACTTCAGGTAAAATGTTCCCAACTATTGGTGACGTCCACCTGGCCCCCTTCACAGATGAGCAGCTCTACATGGAGCAGTTCACCAAGGCCAACTTCTGGTGAGGAGGAAAAGAGGCTGATAGGGAGGGTGGGACTGGAGGGGCCACCAAAAACGGGTTTTCTCTGGTTTCCATGCGGGGTTTCCGATAAATCCTCTCTTGAAACCATATTCAGGTGTCTGTATGGACACTGCAACAAGTTTTTGCTGTAATCATTGCTTGCTGTTTCTATTGGCCATTTCAAGATCTCTTTTGTGGGGACAAATCCACAGTCTCCATCCTGTGCAAAAAAAAAAAAACATCCCAAGCTTAACTTCAGCTAATATGAGGCTTCAGCAGTCTGAAAAAGTGAAATCCAGTGGGCATCTTCCATAATTATGGTAGCTATGTTTGTACTAGAAAGTTTTGCCCCCTAGGATTATTCATCTGTTCTTTAGGAATCTTATGAGGTTTTCAAATATTTAAAGCTGTGAGGGTTTTCCTTGTGTTAACAAACTTTGATGTTTTGGATATACAGTGCATTGTTGAGAGGGTAAATGAGGAACCACCTGTACTATGTCAGAACTGTTGGGCAGATTGCCATGAAATGTTGGTCAGACTTATACGTCTGCCTCAAGGCACACGGTAATTTATTCATCCTTGTGAAACACAGCTTTACAACAAAATAAAAGCTTGTAGTCTTTCATACCATACAATACTTGATACATCCTATCAGGATGAATTGTACTAATTTGGTGGAGTCTCTAACCTTATTCTGATCAGCCTGAGCTGCATTTAGTGCTTAGTGCTACCTAGTAACTGTCAGGGTGCTTAAGGGTGCAATTGTAAACACATTATTAGTGTTGTGGAATTAATGAGAAATCTAAATGTAACTTTCTTTTTTGGCTCATAGGTACCAGCCCTCTTTTCACGGCGTAGACCTCTCGGCCTTGCGGGGGGCAGCAGTAGATGAGTATTTCCGTCAGCCTATTGTGGTATGTAGTACACATACACAAAGTTTTTTGCACTTGTTAATGATTTGATCGCGCACTGAAAATGACCAAGAAAAACGTGTGTCTACTCAAGTTATAAGTCAGCTAGACCTAGTGAGGTCACCCTCTGCATGTTGTTAGATTCACAAACATAAATTAATCTTCTGTCTTTTTATCACATATTGGAATTAGTTTTTGGGTTGATATCATCCAAACCTATGGCTTTGGGTCATCTCTGACAAATGTACAATGGTTAATAAAGCATAGTAGGCCAATCAAAGAATACATCCCCTTTTGTTGCCTTAATATTGTGTAAAACTGTTGTTATTTGTTTTACAAGATGAGCTCTAATCCCCTTCCACAGGACACATTTGATATCCGTATTCTGATGGCCAAGTCGGTCAAACACACAGTCAACTTCCTGGAGACCAAAGAAGAGGATCTTTACAGGTGTGTGAGTGCACACGTGGGTACACCAATTACTGTTAAAAGATGGATGACAGCACCTCAGAAGTAAAGCTAAAACATCCCGATTGCCCCCTGGTGGCTGGCTACCTCAGGTCACAAACTTTACCCCTCCATGTTAGCAGATAGGACATGGGTCAAACTTGAGAATCAAAGTTTATTTTAAACAATTCCCCCCAAAGATGGTTTCTGTCATTTAAGATAGTTTTTATCACAGTTGTGTTTTTTCAAGTTTTAATTTTTAGATCAATTTTGTAATTATTATTTATTGGATGATAAGAAAGAAGAGTGTTTCATCATGATTGACAGCTAACCTGCAACTGAGTGGGGTTGCTGCATGGGAGGGACTTTAATACTGCAGTTTTATCTGCCGATCACAAGCACAGTCCTGACTCCAGTTGACTTCACCAGCACAAGAGTGAGGCAGTGTCGGGGATATTGGGCTTCATTTTTGAACAATAGGAGGAAGTGGAGATGAGTCCTCCACCTAAATATGCAGTCAGTGGTGTACAGAAATGCTTGTGGATGTGCTATTAATAGGTGTGTGATGTATATTTTATACCCAGTGCATTAATATGTCTGTGTTCTCACTTTTTCTTTTGGTTTCCAGGATAGAGATTCCCTTCAAGTTCCACATGATGCATTCAGGCCTGGTGCATGGCTTGGCGTTCTGGTTTGACGTGGCATTTATGGGATCAGTGTAAGTTAGCCAGTCACTGATAGATACATGATAGCTCAATTTGGATCGTTCTGAATCGCAAGAAATGCTTTTAGTCAGTCTGAAACAGTTGTCTTGGTCTCACATTACCACTCCTCTTACTTCCCCTCTGCAGGATGACAGTATGGCTTTCCACAGCACCCACAGAGCCTCTCACCCATTGGTACCAGGTGCGCTGTCTGCTGCAGTCTCCCCTCTTCACCAAGGCTGGGGATACGCTGTCCGGCACCGCACTTCTGGTGGCCAACAAGAGGTATGATGCCTCCAATCGCAATACTCTTTAGCATTTTTGTCTTCCATGAACTTGAAAAAGTCAAAGTATTGTGGTCTTTAGTAATTTATGACATTAACTTTTAAATCAAAGGTAAAGAGCACTCAGTGCAAACTGACACATTTATTTATACTAGGGGGCCTGTTATACAAGAATATTGTAGAGTTTGTCATGGTGTCTTTTCATTTATATCCAAATACAGTAAACAAATAAATGCAAAAATACAACACATGGTAATAATATGTAAATATGTGATTTGTATACTTTGTCAGATAATACAAATCTGATCTCCTTCCAACAGACAAAGCTACGACATCAGTATTGTTGCCCAGGTGGATCAGACAGGATCAAAGTCCAGCAATCTCCTGGACTTGAAGAACCCCTTTTTCAGGTGAGTTGATGTCTTAAGCTCAGTACCACAGCTGGATCTGAATGGCACCTTTTAATGATTTACGTTGGGAGCACTGTCTGTCTTTAATCATGAACATGTGTGTACGTATTTGCAGGTACACAGGCTCCACCCCAAACCCCCCTCCTGGCTCACACTACACCTCCCCATCCGAGAACATGTGGAACACGGGTTCGGCCTACAGCATGAGTCAGGGGATGGCTGTATCAGGTGAACACACACATAAACACTGGTAGATGAAACACATGCTCCATGTGTTTAAAACGGGAACCCAGATTCACATTTAAAGTAATAGAATGGAAGTGTAGGAGACAGGAAATGGAGCATTTGATATATTCTGAAGTTGAAAACATTAGTTCATTTTCCAAGTGGTTGACTTTACAGAAGTACAGTGTGATTTCATTTTCTAGGTGGTTTCTTACATGAGTTATATGAGATCCCTTCTTAAACCATAACAAACATATTACTTCATCAAAAGGAACGATATTTTCAGGTAAGAATCTTTGGCTCTGTGGTTCACCACTCATCATACTTGGTACAGTGATAGAGATCTAAGTGTTAGTGTTGTCTGAACTGAGGATGGGCTGAGGGCGGACTCTGTCTGAAGCTGTATGTTGTGTATCCTGAATCAGAAAAAAGTATAAAACACAAACCGTCCTGCAGTGCTTATGTATAAGGCTTTAATCATTTATTAATTATTTATTCTGTTGTAACCCCCCCCCCCAAAGTTTATGTTCAGGACCTCAGCCCCAAAGCTAGGAGGAGAACAGTGGAAATAAAAGCAGAGTCTATGACCGTGGCTACTTTTCAAGTTGAGATCTTGTTCCTATAGTGGAAAAGGCATGTTATGTCACTATCAGGGCCTCTTTTATATCAATCCAACACACACACACACACACACACATACACACACAGGACCTGAAAGATGCTTACACCACAGTCCATGCATAAACTGTGACTTATCAAAACAAACTTGATGGAAAAAATTGGGTTTCTGTATTAATACTTTAACCCACAGTGTTAGCAGGTCCCATATTGAAATAAATCCACTAGTAAACATTTGACACCATGTCTGCTGCAGGACCAGTCCCTATAGTCCTTTCATGCACTGCAACCCTGAACTTATCTAGACATCACCTCTCTATCAGTTGGGTTGGACATTTAACAGACTGCCAACTCCCTCCTACATAGTGCATGTAATGTCTGTTTGAGCCCATTAGTGAATAGTGCAGAGTATTATTATCTGGAGGATACACAGTGGGGCATGTTGATGACGCTGCATTCAGTGTATCTGCTTTGTACTGTTTTCTGCTTGCATTTTTTTTTTTTGCTTTTCATTCTTTCATTGGCATTGCAGAAATGTCCTAAATACATGCAGTATTTTGAATCAAAGCACAATCAGTGATTATTTCTTCTCCTGTGTGCTCCGCTCAGGCACCACCCCTCACTATTTCCTGTAGGTAGAAAGCGTCTGACACAGATAATCTCTTGCCTTTGTGTGCTACATGTGTGGAAGGGAAACTCCAGACATTGTCCGGATGTGATTCAGTGGACATTCATAAGAAGCAGCTCCAGTCACACTGCTCACATATTCATGGACAGCTGTGTTGCAAATCAGGACAACAAAATATGAGATAAAATAACTTATACTGTGTAAGAAGATTTGGATATGTTGCCACAACTTTTTTCAGTAAATTTGTATCGGTTTGTTTCCTGTCTCTCCCATCCAGGGATGCCTGCAGCTTATGACCTCAGCACAGTCATCGGCAGCGGCCCGTCAGTGTCTCACAACAACCTCATCCCCCTGGGTACGAATCACAACTCCCACTGACTCTTCAGGCTTCAATTTACACTGATACTCCCCTTTGCACTTACAGTTAAAACTGTAACAGGACTTGACTTCAGAGCTTATTCATAAACTGAAACTCCAACGTTGAGTACTACCACCTCGAGTACTTTAGCTAATTCAAAATTTAAGCAGAGCACACAAAGATTTTTGTAAGAAGAGTTTTTATCTTAAGTGTCTCAGAAATAATATCTCTCTGCAGTTTGATTGGTTGCCTGACAGTTGCAGGTTTTTCTGCTATTGTAAGTAACTTGGCTGATGCAAACAGCTGTGTCTGTGGAGTGACAGACTCGTATGGCAACTATATGATTTTTGTAGCATCAAACAGGAGGCAACATGCTTACATCCATCGTATTGCTGTACATTTCATTAACTGCTTGCCTCTCTGATTGGTCTCAGTGAACACAGGAATTGTAAACCACACCCACTCTAGGATGGGCTCCATTATGAGCACAGGAATTGTCCAGGGTAAGTCCACCTGTCAGGTTTTAAAATACCACAGTACAGAAACATAAACATTAAAGTCATTTTGTGTTGCTGAACAGGAACTATCCTGTCTTCTTGTGTCTTCAGAGGGAATGTTGAATGTAATGCTTTTTTCCTTCCTTCCAGGAGCCACTACGGGCCAGTCAGGCCTCAGCAGCAGCGGTACTTACTATCCCGTCACCAACCAGTTCACCATGGGGGGTGCTGCCATCTCCATGGCCTCACCTATGGTCATCCCCAGCAACACCATGCATTACGGCAGTTAAGACGAAGACATCGTGAAGACCTCTTCGTCCTCCCCGCCCCGCATGATGAGAGATCCCCAACCCCTCCCAATGGAGCCCCTCAGTCGTTCCCCCTCCCCACTTTGTCCCTGACTGGCTTACCAACAGCAGCCAAAACCAGTATACCAAAACCAGTGCTGTGCTGGCACTTTCTCCTGTTGTTTGTCACCCTGATTCTACTCTGTTCAGTCCATAACTATATGAACGGTTGAACGCTCTCATATCCGTCCAGACTCTTGACTTGCTGACAAACAAAACCTCCTGTTTCCCCCATTGGATCCATTGGGATTGAAACATGTGCACAGCAGATATCATCAATGCCCCTCCTGGGTTTCCACCCCCCTCCCTCAACATGTATCTCAGTCCCTCCTGTCCCCTTCCTGTCTCTGTTTTTTATGTGTCATGATGATCCTAAAAGTGTTTCTCCGAACCCTCTTCTCTAAGAATCAACTTGTTGCCAGATACCAGCATCAGTCCGTTCCTACAGTTCTTTACCTGACCCACACTGAAGCTTTTCATTCGTGCAGCAGGACACTTTTATCATTGAGACTTATCTCTGGGCTGCCAGCTTGGCATTTCATATCTGATCCAATCTTCACTGCCCCTTTATCCCTCTCCCAAGAGACTGACTCAAGCCAAATAAAACAGTTCCTTTAAACCACAACACAATATAGATTTGGTTTTAGGCAGACAAAAAAGAAAACTGAAGCTGTCTACATGACTAGGCACCCTGTGGAGTTTGAGGAAAATGTTTTTTGTGACTTGGACAACTGACCCTGCTCATTAATGATCTAATATGTAGTTCTGCTTAAAAGCAGTGGCATTGATGCCTTCCACATAGAGCTCCCTAAAAATCTAGTTTTGGGAGAATGTCCCGATGGTCACCTTCCTTGCTGAGTAATGAAATAAATGGGCACCCTAATCATCTGTGTCTGCAGTAGGTTGCAGGCTCCAGTCCTCTTTGCCAATACATCAGCATACACTACATTGAAGGAAGGAAGGGGTTTTCTTGCAAGGATGATAAAGTACATCACATTAGATGATAGTTTAGCCTCATGGGAACACACTGATGTGCTGTTACCCAAAGGAATAGTTCTGATATTTATACTTTATTTTTAAAGCTGCATGAATTAATGTTTTTGACTGCTTGGGGGAAAGAAAACAAACTATAAACAGAACTAATAGATTACCTCAGAAGTTGTGTTTAACATGCCAACCAACCTGATGTAATAGTCTATTTACCAGATAAATGTAAATCCAAAATTCAAAATTCACTCTACTCAAAGGACTGTTTTAAACCAAAACAATTAGCTTGAAAGATGCTAAATAGGAAAATAAAGCTATGAGCTAATGAGCTATGGGTGAGGGTTCTCTGTGGGTTCATCACAACAGGTGACACCTGTCACATTACATATGGTCATCGGATTCATTGGTCACTTAAAAATACTGATTATTGCAGCTTTAAATATGTTTGTACATCTAACTCTCACTTGCGATGTGGTTAGCTAAGCTAAAATTGAGCTGTACACTTCCAATAAACATCAAAGCTGCCTTAGTTGAACTTTATATATTATCTATTTAATATGTAAAAGAAAGAAAGAAAGTGAAAACAAGATGTTTTCAGATCAGTATGCCAGAGGCTTTTTTGACTAACAGCAGCTGGGTGCCGTGTCTGCACGCGGCGTCCTGAAGTCCTGTCCTCATAGTGGGGTTGCCAGGTTTGAGCACTATCCAAAGTGAACAAAAAGCCAGATAACTCACCTAATCTTCTCTTACAGCCAATTAATCCCATTAATAAAATTAGTTACTGGGAGGTGCATTTTGTTTTGTCACCAATCTAAGCTCTGAGCTTTATCTCTATACTACACTAGCAATTAAATTAATAGATCTTTTCATCCAGCTGCGAGTCTCATGGCTAATAAGCATATTTCCTGAAACGCTGGATAGTTTATAGCTGCTACAGGTAATAATTCACTCACTTTAGATATTGGTAGGGTTAAGGTTTGAGAACGCCTTAGTGTTAGGCTGCTCCATTAGATAGCAGTCCGTTGGGATTTGTGGATGATTTTGTTGTCTTTCTGATACTCAACACAGAAAGTGACAATGGGACAGTCTGCCAAAACATTTGCATCTATGTTAAAGCTATGCTTGTAAACCTGAAACTCACCTTCTGCTGCTTCTCCTCACCAAGTACCCAGTCTTTAGCTGAGAGGACATTGCAGCAGCTCCTCCCCAGCCAGTCATTTGCTGAGCCAGATTGCTTCAGTACATTGGGAGGAGAAAGATTTGAGAACACACCAGTAAGGACCAATGACCCAGGTGGCAGCCAGCTGGCTGCCCGAATGAGAAAAGCTGTGATGGACTGGCAGCGTCTTAGTTTACATCCTTGCTTCCTTCCTCTGCTTTTCCTCCCATCCTCCTTTGAGACTGACAGGCTGTCGCAAAGAGACTTCAATGTCGAGGTGTGGGAGACGCAGCCACCTCCCTCCTCGTCTGTTCACTATGTATGACCTCCAACATATCATGCCCCCCACACCTAATGCCCTCATTCCCTTTTATCAGTCAAGGAGAGAGAGACTGACACATATGCATTGCTTCCAGTGTCACAACTATTGGACTCCGTTTATTTGGAATTTATGATTTAGCAAGTTTTAAGAGAGCTGAGAAAAAAAATGTCTCTTTGTAGGATTAACCTTTTTGTTGTCTTTATTTTGTTTTTTCTTTCACAAAAAAAACCCAACAAACAATGAAAAAAATAGGGCAAATTAAATGTGGTGGAAATGTTCCAAAACCATCCTGGAATCGAGTGTTGGAGTACTTTAATTTGTTCCGTCAAGTTTGTTAAATAGACTGTGGACACACCAGATGTTTACCATGTGGTAGCTAGCCGATAGCGTTCATGTCCCTGTTGTCATGGAATTGCTCTGTGTAGTCAATAGTGGCCTCCACTTTATCATGGAAAAGTGTATGAGGAAGATTGTGTGTCATGTTTTGTCATTTCTGTGTGCTGACCAACCAGTAATAACACTTTTCTCACTGTCTGACATCGACTCTTCTGCTCCAGACTCAGTCAGAGAAAGTCTCAGTCCAGAATGTTCCTCCGTCCAGAATTTAAATCCTTAAGCGACAGTTGCAGTTCATGAGTCCTACACTCATTTTGTGCACTTTACACTAAGTATGTCAGTGGAGTCATGAACCTCAACTTCCAACGGCTTTAATCAACATTTTCTTTTAATATCAGGGACGGCTGGTTTTATCTTATTGAATTATAAGCCATTGATAACAAGAGGGAGCTTGTAAAATCCAAGTACAATAGTCTGATAATAGAAAAGGAAATCTTGGTTATAGAAAATAGATTCCTGGGCCTTCATTTTACCGCAGTATTCAACATGAGATTAATCTTTTGGTAGTATAGGTATTCTCCACATTATATCCAAAAAAAGATGTCCGTCTGTGTGGGCAGAGCACAGACCCTGAGAAATCACTTGTCACTTTTCCACTGCAGGAACTTAACACAACACAGCATGTAACCAGTTGCATGGGTTCAGCTCTTGTCATTCTGAGTCTACAGCCATGCTAGCAGCTGTGCGAGGCTTGACTCGGGCAGAATGCTTTGAGCTAAATGCTAATGATACCGGCAAAGCTAACATGCTGAGGTTTAGCAGGTATATTGCTTACCGTGGTTAGTTTACTGTGTTTGCATGATAACTTAAACTAATTAGCACTAAATAAAAAGTACAGCTCTAGCAGTCCATCCAAGAGTTGAGATATTTCAGTCTCAGCCGCTAACATCAGCTCAGGGGCAAAAATGTGAGCTTAGAATATACAAAAAATATGGCTCAAAATGCTTCTTGTTGAGGAAACTGGAGATACTATGAAGGTGGGTGTCGGATGCTGTTAGATACTGCTGGATGGTTGCTGTTATGTGCTACTGCAGGCTGCCACAGCAGGGACCTGAGGGCTGTCCTACGAAGCAAGATTCATGGGTTAGAGAGCTATGTTAATTCTAAAGCCAGAGTTTTCTGTGTAACAAAGGTGACTTGAAAAACCTGGCTAGATCGCCATGGTAACTTATGCTGCAGACCTAACCTGTTCTGTCCAGGTTATGTTCAGAGTTTGGGTTCAAATAAAGCTTCCTTCATAAATAAAATCAACTCTGTTGGAAATAGAGACACTCTACAGTCAATAGTCAATCTGTTAACGGTGTAGTTTCAACTGAGGAAATATGTATGCAAACTTTTTGAGACAATACATTAGTAAAAACAGCTGTGCAGTTACAGTGGCGGTTACTGTATGATCATGTCATGTTTTATTTCCACCATGGGAACCTCCATCAGTGAAGCAGAAAACTGAGCAAAAATACTTTTTATTTCCAAGCTTGTTCCTGCTCTTAATGACCTACTGGATGCTTTTCAAGTGTCCCTGGGCCATTTGCCCATACTGGCTATAAAAGACACCAGCTATAAAATTACAGAACATAAATTAAAAGTTCACTACATTATTCATCAGGATGATGCTTACTTACATATAAAAATATGGTATAACACCTTCGAACCATAACATTTACATATTGGATAATGTCGTTATGCTTAGCTCTGGTTTGCCAAAGATCATTTTTGCACTGCTGGTATATTAAAGTAGAGAGAAAACCAGTTTAAAAAAGATCAGTTACTTGGATTTTTTCCCAAAACTAAAATGTTTTCCACACATCTTACATATGTGGAAAACATTATGAGACCTGATTAGAACATTATGAGACCTAAATCCAGTTGAGTTTAAAGTGTAAATCTGCTGCACCAGAGTGAGAGCATTTACTTATGTAATTATATTTACTTGCATGATGTTGCTTGGAATGACCATGAAAGAAGACCATGGAGAAGGTTTCTACAAGCATTCCTCTCTTGCATTCATTGCATAAAAAGTTGTTTTTTGTTGTAATAGTTTTTATTTTCTTCATAGATGGCAGTAGGCAGAAATCAGTCCTTTTTGTGTGGTAGTACAGTCACGTCATGTGACTCTAACGCCCCCCCTTTATGGTACAGGGCATGAGGAAACGAGCCTGTGGTGACAAAGCAAGACGATAACCACTGTCATGGTTCCTGTCACTTCTCACTTTGATGACACTTAGGTTTGAAGTTTTGTTGAACCAGCTCACACTAAGAAAGCCTGGCTCGAGCGTCAGCATCATCAGGACGGCTTCTTTTATAGTTTGCAGTGTGTCACTGTGGCAGACACGCTCAGCATGTGAAGTGGTGTATGACACAGTAATTAACAGTCATTCAATTTCTGTAAACACCTTTGACATGGATATTATTGCTCTGTTATGAATGCATAACCAATGGCCTTGATGTGACAGCCACCCCAGAAACAAACCGAGGCAGACCTGAACACTTCAAGACGACCAGACTGATTCCCACACAAATTCATCATATTAACCATGAGGTGGATGCAAAAAGAGTCAGGGGTTTTATTTTTGGAGCTGTGAGTGTTGGTAAGTAAAAGACCTCTCCTGGAAATTATTACCACTGTTTCCTACATTATGTAACCTCTATTACACTAACTTACAATAAGACTTAGCCACCATGCTAATATGCTCAAATTGTACTTGATGGCCCTATTTGCACCTAAAAAAACCAGAGACAATTCTGTGTGGGACTGATGTTTGACTGCAGGCAAAATCAGATGATTATAGGGCAGGATATTAAAAAAATGCTCAGAAGTTTTGTAACTAATATCAAAGAGCTGGGCTGTTGTTGTTCATTTGGAATTTGCGTGTCAGTGTTATAAAAGAAGCTTTGAGAATTAGAACCATTTGCTGCAACCAAAAGATAGACAATTTTTTTTCCACACCTTTTTTTGTCAACTAAAGTTAACTAAGTTGATAGATTTTTTATTTCAATCAGTAGTAAGTCAGCAGGACTGCAAATATGCCAGTTTTGAGCATTAAGCAGCTTTTGATGCTCATTGCTATTGACACATTTTAGTGTCATAGTTGGCAACAGGATATTCACTTTAATTTACAATCTTCATGTTTCTTTCTATAATTATTTTTCCAGCTGCTGGAAAAAGTAAGTGCAGCATCACAGTGAGAGATGACTCAGTCTTCCTGGGCAGAGCTGAGGAAGCTGCTGCTCTCAGCTCACATCCAGAGTCATGGGATTATCACCACAGATGACTTGCTAACAAATTCATGGTCAAGTTACGTGTGTTTGTTTTGTGCTCATTTTTTGCCACACAATATTTTTATACAATGATTCTCTGTCCATCTGTCAGCACTGTAATCATCAGCATTTTATCTATTACATAAGCATTTACTGAGAAGTCTTTTTTGTCTGACAGCCTTCTGTGCAAGGTGGTGTGTGTGTTTGTGTGTGTGTGTGTGTGTGTGTGTGTGGTGGGCACTCAATTTGTTTTTGACATTCACAAGTATGTACTAATCCATATAAACTGACAAAGATTTTGCAATAAGTTTTTGCCATGATAACATGGTCAAAACTGTGCTACATTTTTACTTCTGTTTATCTGGGACAAAAATAGTATCTGTAGATGTGCTGCCTCAACCCTCTATGACAGAAGGAGCTTCTTGATGGACAGATAAGTTTACTTGTTACTAAAGTAATCACTAACTGCTGCTTGAAATGATGCCATGAGCCATGAACACAGAGCACCGGGGAAAAACACGGCCCCCCAGTTCAACAGAGGTCAGCTTGATGACAGGGAATTCTTTCTGAGTGCAGACCCCGCTTCCTTTTACCAAGTAGTTAGAAGTCCCATTCAAGAAACATCCTCTTCAAATATTTTAAGATTTTAAGATGTCAATCCCTCACAGAGCAGCCAACCCACTCCTGGACCCCCTGCAGTTTGCCCACAAAGCCAACAGGTTTGTGACCCTTCACTTCATCCTCAGGAACGTGTGCGAGGTCCTGAACCCTGCCACTCTTTTCTTCTCCTTATACTCAGACTGTTGCTTTGTCAGCCATCAGTCTGTCAAGCTCCTGAGGTTTCTCTGGTGGAGGATGAGACTGCCACGCTCAGAACAATTCTTAGTTCTGCTATCTGTAGACAGTGGAGATGGTTGTGGACTTGGAGGAAGGGCTGCTCATTAACACCACCCTGTGTGAGCACCCTGTCAGCTCTGCTGGCTGGCTGTGGAGTTCTGCTTCCTTGGCAGCATCATCACCATGGACCTCACTCAACCTAAGAAGGGTTTAACCTATTAAAGACAAAAATTACACACATCTTTCTGCCATAAATAAGTCCATCCTCACCTCCTCCATCACCGTTTAGTAAGTCGACGCCAATGTCAGAGAGGAAGACAGATTGTTTGGTTCCATGTGTCAGGCTGAGAAGATGATTGTCTACAATCTGCAAACCCTCCAGCATCCCCCTTTCTCTCAGGATCGTGGGGCTTTCGGGTAAGATACTAGTCTACCCCTCCCACCCTGGAAACAAGCTTCAAACTTCAGAAGTGGCTCAACTCCTCCACCTCAGGATGCTGCAGTCCATCAGACCAAAACTTCACAGCCCAACTCCAGGCCCCTCCCCCTGCAACACTAACAAACCTCTGGATTCCTTTTTTACACATTTCAATATTTATATTCTGCATTCTGTAAACTTAAACTCTTTAACAACTTAAACAAAATGTCACATATTTTTATTGTAATTTTTATATGCTTCTTTTTGTTAATGCTACTTTATTTCACCTAGTACTGAGTATGTAAACACTTGGTCATTTTTTTTTTTCTTTTGGTTCTTTAATTTTTTTCCTCTTATCTTTCCCCATGAATCATCTCATGGTCTCTCAGATTTATCATGTGACCCCTTGGGGGGCCTGAAGCCGAAGCGTTGAGAGAAAACACAAGCTCTTACTTGTTTTAAAGGTTTGGAGAATATTGGAGCCTGTCAACAACATCAAAGTTCAGTCAGAGTTGGAGAAATCTGTTTTGAATTCTACAACACGGTGGCCAAATGAAATGCAAGGTAAAGTTATTTTATGCTACACACACACACACACTTTTAAAAAAAAACAGAGTGGGAGGACGAGCATCCTGCTGTCTTGCTGCTGCAGTCGAGTCAAATGTGTTTAAAAAAGGAAGGACAGACTGTGAACATGCTGACAGACTGTAGTTTGTTTGTGGTTTGATTTGCGTGCAGAATTTAAACTCAGTTTCAGATAAAAAGAACAACAATCATTAAAATTAAAATCTGCTGTCTTTCAAATTAATCCACATATGATTTTATAACCTTTTTTCTCAAACATAGCTGAATCATGCCATATTGTCTGTTTGTTTTAGGTGCTTGAAGAACAAACATTATGAGGCCAACAACAAAAAAATTCCGCTGAGCATTTAATAACCAGAATCACACATTATACACCGAGCACTCCTGTGACCAGTTCTCAGTGAAGTGGGAAGCTTCTATCTGACTCATATGTAGTGGGATGATGTTCAGCAGGCAGACTGAGTCAGAAACATGCCTCCTCTTTGACAGTTGTTGTGGATGACAAAGAAAGACAGGCAGTGAAACCCAGGGTGGTGATACTAATGGTTCAGCTTACACCTTAATTTATTCTTCATTTCCACAAAGCCTTGGACTGACTGTTGAGTCTGTTGAGAGTAAGAAAAGAACAAAAGCTGCCGCAAACCAGCTTTGATGTGATAACCTGAGGGATAATTATACTGAATGTCTCCATCATTGCTGTTGTGTGGGCGATTGTTTCGTTCTATCATGAGAGATTATAGCGCAGAACATCAGATGCTTCGCTATATTTAAACACGTCTTATACACACAGCACCAGAATGGCCGAAGCATTTATAGACTTAAACTAGAGTTTGTGTGTTTGTCTGTTTCAGCTGAAACAAGCCAGTCCAAACCACCCCATGTCAACTTTCTAGTCAGTCAAAACAAGTCAAGGACAAGGTCTCAAGTCAATCAAGACAGGTCAATGTCGAGTCTTATGTTTGTTGACAACAAGTCAAAGTCAGGTGTTAAGTCAATCAACACAAGTTCATGTCACATCAAATCAGGTCAGGTGAGCCAAACCTCAAGTTAATCAGGAAAAGTCCATGTGAAGTCTCAGCTGAGTCAAGGTGAGTCCAAGTCAAGTCTCAAATCAATCAAGACAAAACCATGTCACATGCTGAGTCAGTCACAGCACGTCAAAGTTAAGTCTCAAGTCCCCCAAGTCTGTTGAGCCAAGTCAGAGTTAAGTCTAAATTAAGGGGAGACGAAGACAAAACACGTCTCTCATGTATAAAGAGAAGTCAGTGTCAGGTCAAGCCAGTTGAAACAGTCTCTAAAAGTTTTTTCAAGTGTTAAGTCCTCATGAGTGAGGCTGCAGACTGCTGCCAATCTTTGGGATCACTTAATGGTGACAGGGATTCTAAGATGTACTGCTCTGTAGCTGGACTCATGTTTTGGCTGTAGCTAATCTGAGAAAATTGCTTTGATATTATGTTGTAAATACCATAAATAATGGAGCTGTGGCTTAAACTGCTGTTGTTGATATCTGTGACAGTAACTGTAGGCAACCAATTGGGTGTAAGACTCTGAATTTATTAACAAAAAAGTCCCCCTAAACAGCATCACAGTCAGGAATAAATAGTTCTGCAGACATAAACCAATTACTCAACTTACAATAAATCAAAAATGGAATTAAAGGAAATGAAGTCATTTTGTGAATGAGTCTTGAGAGGCAGAGCTCCTCATGTTTCTTACAGGTAGGAGAGGCGGTGTGGTGCATTTCCCGTCCAACTTTATTGAGACATATTCACAACCTTGCATTACTATCTGGAATGGCTTCCTTTCCCACAATTTACAGGATCTGATGATTTAAATTTGAACAAAACATCTGTTAACTCTTGAAATTTTACATCATTTGCTGAAAGCTGCAGCTGCTGGGAGAAAGCGACCCTGCCTCACAGCATTCAGACGGGAGTGTCAGGTGCCCCTGAACAAGTTTTAGTGCTGAAATAAAAATTGGACAGAAAACTTTTGATCAACATGCAACTTTTCAAGCAACATCACTAAGTCTTGAGCTTCACTAACAGCTCTATGTTGTGGTACTCAGATGACTGAGCTAATGCTAACATCAGCTAGGTAGAAAAATAAATACAAATGACAATGCTAACATGCCAATGGTCCATTTTTAGTTTTTTACCATGAACATTATCCGAGCTTGGCATGCTAATATTTGCTAATTAGCACTACACACAAAATATAGCTGAATCTGATAGGATTATATTTTGTTTTGCAGTAACGTGGTAATAAACCAAAGTAAGCAAATTAAAATTTTAACTAGATGACTGAGCTTGATCAGAGTTCAGGGCCTTAACACAGTCATTAAACTGTATCTTGAGTGAGCTTGATCAGAGTTCAGGGCCTTAACACAGTCATTAAACTGTATCTTGAGTGGATTGTAACTTTTTGCCTCAAATTTCATGGCAACTCGACATTATTACACAATTTATTTTGACATGTCAAAGGAGGAAACTGCTGTGTTCAAACAACGTCAGCACAATAGGAAAGAAAAAAAACCCTGTTAGATCTGAGTAGTCACACATTACTGCTGGCTTTTTTCACATAAGTTAAACACCCTGACTTAGACCTAACACATGAAACCTATTCTAAACTATTTATATAATATACTTAGTTGAGAGGTCTCACTGTTTTTCTCTTCTACTGATTCTCAATGTCAGTCTCTGAAAATTGTATTGATATTTTGCCAGTGAAACAGGGGCGATCACAGTGTTGAGGAAGCCATGCCAGATGCACCACATCCTGAAACATCACAGTGGAAATGTACAATTATTGCAGTGAAGAAAGTGCTACAGTAACAGTAGAACCAACTCAGGATAAATTAGACCACACACCACAACCAAACGCACTCACACCAGCACTTATTAGGGGGGCGTTCAATGAATCACAAAATGGCAATAATCATCATTGCCTCAACCAGCCTGTCTGTACATAGTTTTAGATGTGCATGTGATTCCAAGCGCAACAGAGACATCCTTCCTGTCCTCTCCACCCCATCAGCACTCCTCTGCTTCCTATTGGTCAGTGGGGTTGAGTGGCCAGTGTTTTGTGAATTGGGGGAGATGTTGTGGTTGGTGTTGGTATATGGATTGCTGTCTGGAAGAAGTACATCTGAAAAAAAGAGAGAAAAAACTGAACTATTCTGTCAGGAATAAATGAGTACAAAGGCATGAAGCTACATCCACATAGTGCACCAACCTTGCAGCCAATAGCCAGCAGCGTGTGCAGGACCACTATGGTAGCTATTGTAGCTATGGCCATCACCTTGGTGTCGTCACGAACAACAGGCCAAAAGGTGAGGACCAGGACTGATCCGGAGATCACCATGGCTATCAGGATCAGTGTCCAACGCAACCACTCGAATGGAATGATCCACAAAACCTGTAGAGAACAGGATTACAGGACGGTTCATGTTTAGTAGGGTCTTCACAGAGCGACTGCTCTGCCCCTTTGCTCCGATTCTCCCCACATAAGACTCTGTGAAGCTCTGTGAAATGCTCCAACTTTTCACTCAAGCAGAATATGTTCAGACCGCATCGCCCGGCATCCTTCTCTGACTTTGTGTATTATCTCACACTGCACTACAACTTTGCTTTGCTCTCTGTGCAAACACACCTTCAGGATGCTTTAAGACCTGTTTGGTTAAGAAGTTTGTGCATTTTTCTGTTTAATACAGTTAGCATGGGCTGATGTGAAAGCTTTATATCAAACTCTGGTGCACAGTTAACAACCAGGCCAAGAGCACCTGAAAAGTTCCAATCAGACATTTGTGTAAAATTTGTTAAAATTAGCATTTGCATTCCTAATTTTTGGCCCAAAACCTGTTAATTGAGCTCACAATGACCACTGACCTTCTAATCAGTTCATTTTTGAAGTGTACATTTTGGTCAAATTGAAAGAGATTCTCTCTGGCTGCAGCTGTCGTCTGCACTGAGGTATTAAAAACCTGTTTGGATCATTCTGACAGACTGTTTTACTCCTGTGTCATCTAGCTAAAGGGCATAATGCTGTATACTGTAAAAGTTTGTCTGTGTAAAGACAGCATATTATGACCCATTAGTGAAACTGGAGAGAGGGTGATGGACTCACTGAGGTGGGGATGTAAATGAAGAGGGAGTAGCCATAGACACAAACAGTCTCCAGGAAAGAGTAGCCTCCAATCTGCCTCTCAGCTCCTTGCCGCCAGGTCAGGAAACCCCATAAACCAATGGGCACCAGCCAGGCGTATGTGAAAATCACTACCGCAGCTATCGTCACTGGCAGTAAAAAGCAGCACAGAGAAACAAATAAGACTCAGCATGAATCAGTTAACCTGAGGCAAACTAATGCTGATTGATAAAAGCGCCCGATGAGGACTTGCCTCTGTGGAACTGTGGTCTGTAGTGAAAGGTTGGGTCTCCCATCTTACTGAGGAAGGTGGACAAGTTCCCACTGATCGCTACTGAGAACACCAATGTCACACAGATCCAGAATGGACCTACACACACAAACACACAAAAACTCAGAGACTGCTTTCAATTCCTACCTCAATCTCCTACTAACCTACCTTCCAATTTAACCTCCAGCACTGAAATCCCACTGTAACTGTAACCAGTCACAATTATCTTGGGTGGTGGTAAGCCCAGATGCAGCAATGGCCCTTACAAAAATTGTGACATGATGACATGGATAGTAAAGAGGAGAAGGATGTGACTGAAAAAGTTGCCCTTGGGCAGAAAACTGCCACAACCCGTTAAACCCAGGCGTAAAATCACACAAAACTTCTACACTATCACAGACTTTAAGTATGAAAAATGATTCAACGCCTCTCAATTGGCTTACCATATAGGTCTGGGTTACTCCGAAGGTGGTGTTTGACAAAGTTTCTCCCAGGTAAAGGCATCACTGACCCTTTAACTCTGTCCAATACCTGCATCACATGACGGGGTAAGCATAATCAAATATGTACATTTGTTCCTCTGAATTGCAGCTGCGGCTGTGTCAAGTGTATTGGTAGAGAGGGAGTGTCTCAAACCTGCACTGTGTCCACATTGAAGAAAGACTGATAGTACTCAAAGGTCCAGAAGCCACCAGTTGCTTTCTGTCCTCCCAGCAGCTGAAAGTACAGACATCTTCAGCTGCTGTTGCTTTAAAAAATCCAGACATAAATCATTAAAGGTACTTTACACACCTCTGAACTCTCCTCCTGACCCTCCTCATCCTCTGAAAGGTCTAGTTTTACATCCTCTCCTCCTCCTCCTCCTGCCCCTGCTGCTGCTGTAGTGGTGGTGTTTGCAGCAGACATACTGAGTGTGGAGGCCCCCGGGTCAGCAGACAACAGCTCTGCTGCTTCTTCAAACTCTACACACACACATCAGCGTGCACAGAGAGTCATTAACAGGAGTGCTGCTACAACAGGGACAAGGGCATAAGCATATCAAACAATTCCACTCCAGGCACAACAAAGCCAGTTCAACTCAGTGTGCTTTTCTCTCAGTTTCCTGCGTCACTGAACCCGACATCTGTGATCCTGAACGGCTAGTCAGGCTGCCTGTCAGGATCCTGTGGGCATGATGACTCTGTATTTCATGTAGAGTAATTAGTCAGTGTTTGGGCTGTTGGCAGGTTTGGGTCTGCTTTGAGCAGGTTAGTCATGCAGCAGGGTGATTTAACCACGTTAAAAGTAGGTCTGTTTAACTTTAATGATATTAGGAAGCCTGAGTTGGTCCCAAAGGTGGGTGGATAACCACTGATCTCACTTCATGGTACAAACTATGAATCAGTCTTGCTGTTCATTTTCAAGCAGCCGATTAAGCAGAACAATTATTGGACAAAGTTGCTTTTCAGACAGATTTTCAGAGGTGAATTAAGTGAATTAATGTTATTTTTTGTAAAAGTTAAATGATGCAGTTGTAAGCTGGTAAATTAATTAAACTTAATTAAAATTTATTAATTAAACTTTAAACTTTATTCAACTTTCTGAAAATTTAAAAGCAATGAATAAAAACACATTTTGAAAAAGGATCACGTAAATGATGTAATTTGGATTGATTTCTTGAATTTTTCTTTTTTTTTTTCTTTTTGTGTTTTTAAATATAGAACACCATCTTGTGTTGTTCGAATCGCATGAGATGCCCTCCTTAGGGCCACTAGAGGTCACTGTATCTGATGTGCCTGGCCTCATGTTTCCATGTTCCTGAGCCTTGACACTAGTAAAAGTTCGTGAGACATGTCCAAACCCCCCCCCCCCCCCCCATCCCCCATCCCCAACACACACACACACACACACACCGTCACTCTTCTAAGAGTATTAGGGCCTTCGATTAGTGACTTATTGATTCAGAAAAACAAATTTCCATCACTGTCAATGTGTATGACTGAACTCTGCATCTTGCTGGGCTGTTCTGACACACCACCATCACAACAAAGCAGTTTCACATCAGGAAAAATACAACTTAAGCACCTTTTCACAAACAGTATTTAGTGTTAGTATGTTTTTCCATTCACAATTTTAATTAAAATAGTGTATCTACACAGAAAAACTGTTCAACTTCTAATATTCATAAGAAGAACCTTTCTTCTCAAGACTTATTTCCCCTTTTAACATCATATCCAGAGAGAGCAGGAGAGTCTGTTCATGTTTTAATTGCCTGTCGTCATCATTTCTATTTAGTCACATGCGACACTGAAAAATCTTAAAGTTACAAATCTTGCCTGGTGCAACTTCATCATGTATCCACCAGTCAAAGAGAACAAATCAACTCATGAAACATAAGATTTGAGCAGGGAATAAGAAGCAAAGCCAGACAGATTGAGTTCTTAAACAGAGGGAGGGAGGGAGGACAAAACAAACACCCCAGAGCAGAGACATGAATTTGAGTCACATGGTCCTTACCTTGGAATTGAAGATCATTTGGACTGGCCATTGCTTGACAGAACAAACAGCAACTTCATGCAAATCCTAAAACAAGATGAACACTTAAATAAGATGTGATCACAATGTTTTAGCCAGCTGATATTATCCCATTAGGCAACAAGCATCTGTTATTTCCAAAGTAGCAAGCTAAAGCATCAAGAGGTAATTTTAAGTGTACAGGTAAGTTAGGTCTAAAAGTCATTAGAACATGTCAAAATTCTGTAGTTTCTTTGCAGTTTCATGTCCAGAAAAGCATTAACGCCGTTTAAAACCTACCTGTCCGTAGCAGGATGCCTCTGGTGATGATGTGTGGTTATGGCCACAAAGCTGAGCTAGGCTAAATACAAAGTAGTGCTATTGTTTCTCATTTGTTGGAAAATTTGAGGATAACGTTAGATGCCGTATTATATATATATATATATATACATATAACGACACAGCTCATGTAGGCTTCGCGTTAGTAAACTGAAATTAACTGTCAATTCAATTCTAACGTCTGTCTTCACAGCTAACGCAACTGCTGTCTGATTGGCATGTCTTCCGGTACACGTCACCACGTAAACAAAGCTGTCACGTGAACGATCCTCTTGCTCAAGGATAGTTTTCGGGATAAAATCAAAATGTTACATGGTGCGTCATGCAAAGTATGCAACAAATTAAACGCACTTCTGCTTTACATAAGAGCTTAAGCAACAATACTTATTTTCTGCCCAATAATTCTCTTTTTTGTTCAAGTGACAGCAACCGGAACGTTAGGAACGGCTCTCTGTCGGACGATGAAAAGCGATTCACCTTCCGGCTGCCATTTTGGATCCATGTGGGCTTTCTTCTTGACAAGTAGAATGCTCCCTCTGCGTGAAGGTGACCGTGCTGGTGAATAAAATCTGTGAAAATGGCCTCGTTGTTTGTAATGAGGAGAATGTTCTGTGCGGCGGCAGAAACAGCAGCAGCTCCGGCCACAGCCAGTAGGTGGGAAAGACTGAAAAGCAGTAAAGCGGGTGAGAAACTAAGCATAGCAGTCATACAAGACAGCTACTGTAATGTTGCAGCGACACCCCAGCTAGTTTTTGACATGCATGCAGGAGAGCAGTATTTATACATTTGTTCAGTTCACTTCAAGCCACTGGTTATGATATTTTCATGGGGGACCATGATAAGAGAGATGTTCTCACTTAGTTTAATGATTAAAGTAGTTACTGTATCATTGTCATCTGCAAATATTTCCTAAAACATACAGTTTTCTATATGGTAGCATACCATTACTGCTAATTGCTAGCATGGTAAAACTCTACATGTTATCAAATTTGTCATGGCTTTTTTTTCTACCAATGTTTAAAGAAAGCAAAAGAAACACCGGCAGACACTGACTGTCATGACTTCGTTCCAGTGTAACAAGAATTAACAAACGCCATACACGAGCCTGCCTCATTTAGTGGTAAAGACGTCTCAGTCTTGTCAAATTCCAGCCTTATCAATTGGTGTCCAGTCTTTTTCTTTCAGTCTTTTAAATTCTCTTCCAATAGAGAGGAAAAAATGATTGAGCGTAGTAGTCAGTTTGAAGGAAAACCTGAGTTTCAGGATGCACATTTTTTGAAGAGCAAAACCCAGAAACAGCAAAGAAACAAGGTTTTAACCTTTATGTATACTGCTCCATAACTCACTTTGAGACTTCATGTTAAATTTGCACCATACATATGGGAGGGAGGATATTTTATTAAAACAAAATGTAATTTTCTCAAGTTGGATTTTTTTTACATCAGTATCTTTCAAGAAGCGGAAGTATCGACTTTAATATTAATACATATAAAATTTCTTCTCTTTTAAATGTCCCTGTTGCAGGGTTAACATTATGATGTAGAGAATTTACTAATAAATTGAGAGAAAGGTAATAATTTTCCCATCGAGTCATGACCATTGTCCCTTCAGAGCCAGTGGTGGTCTTCATGTAATGCAGCAGTGGTCAAATCCAAACCTCACAGCAGCTGGTTGCTGTGATGAGCTCCTCAATACTGAAATCAGCTGCTCGAGTGTTTCATTTAAATAAAAGATGCACACTCCCAAGCTTGTAACTGGAAGTGGCCGACTCAAACTCCCTTCAACACGGTTACCCCCCAGGAGTTGTTTTTAGCACCCATGTCTATAAGTTTAGACTATGCTGCTTGATAACGTAAGTGTTTACTAAGATGAGAATTACAGATCACTCAAGAGAGGTTGTGTGAGACAAGCTAGTTCTTATTAGACATTAGATGTTAGCAAATATTCACTCAAAACACCGTAATGTATCACATTATGTACCTAAAAATGGCATTATGTAATGTATCTAAATTGGCAAAATATTATGCTAATAACTTCAGTGCGAATGGCAAGCTAAGCTAAATAGTGCTTGTTTTAAATTAGCAATAGATATTTTCCCCTTATTCTAAACTACATGAATACCTCTCACTCTAAAACACATCTCTGCAGTTGACTTGAATGTGTTTAATAACCCCTGTTATGTTTACATAGCTGATGCTTGTGATTGTACACTTCGGATGTGTCATAGGAACTAACTAACCCATTCCTAAGGTATCAAATACCTAACTACCTTTTTTAAATTGAAGTTCTGCCACTGCAAAGCCATAGAGGACCATTGCGATGAGGGTGTTGGGGACAACAAGCAGGACTAAAGTTTCCTCTCTTGTGCTGCATCCTTTCTCCTGCCTGTAGGCGTGTGGTGTCGCAGCCTGATATCAGACTACAAAGAGGCATGTCGGGAGATAGCTGTTGGCGCGTGGGAGCGCCCGGTCAAAGCCTCTGTCTACACCAGTCTCCTGGGTGGGGCCTGGGCCTGTTTCCACATGAAACCCGACCAGTCATCCTTTGAAGCTGCTCTGCTCGAGTACTCCAGCCAGCTGGGCCTGCTGTCACCGTGGATCCGCAGTGCCACCTCTGACGGCCATGTGCAGAGTCTAGTGAAGCTTCGTAATGAGGGTTGTCTCCGCCATATCAGCCTGGGTCTTCTCTCTCTGGTTTACAGAGCAGACTATGACCCAGACACCACGCTGTATGAAGCCCAGTGCTCCAATCTGTCAGTGCCCTGGAGGGAGCTCCCTCAGCGGATACTAGATGTGGGCTTCATTGGCCACTGGTGGGTCCTGGACTCAAAGATGAAGGACTATGATGTGAATGAGGAAGAGTTCAAGCACCTGCCGGTACACATGCAGGCAACATCTCCACCCAGTGTTCAGGAGGTGGAAAAAACCGAAAGGTTGCATAAAGAGTCCTGGTTAGCACTGACCATGGAGGATGAGGAAAAAGAAACAAATGTTGTGGACAGAAAGCAGGAGAGCGTCAGTGAAGAGAGCCCAATAACAGCACTGAGCACTGATCGGACTCAAGCCTAAGTGCTGTATGAAGTAGACATTTTGCACTGCAGGACAAAACCATTCAACATGCTGGATACAAAACTGGACTTGGGCAGTTGTTAGGGCTGGGCCTTAAAGATCAGTTTTTCAGTGAAAGTTATGTTCATGTGAATAATGTCAGTTCATTTGATATAATTTTATGAAATCCATTGAACAGTTTTTTTTTAATATATGCTGTTTCCCATGGATGTCTGACATGGTCAAAAAATAAACCTGCCAAACACCCTAATGTACGTGGATCTTCCATCTATAAATCTTTGACAACTATCTTCGACACTTGCAGTCAAATAACTGTATACAAATTGTATCAAATAATTGTAACAAATTAGTCATGTAATTAAAATCCATGCTGAGGGTCTCAACCATGTTTGGTGTCATTCATGAATGTGTTGCTTTTGTTCTACTGTAAGACTGTCAGAGTTTAGCTTTATTTAGTTGTTGTTATTATTATTATTATTTAGTTCACATGTAGGGACAGTGAACCTTATGATGCTTTCATATGCACCTGAAACTCAGAAACCTATATTCAAATATACATCAAGTTCGTTTAAAGTTTTCTGTCATTTTCTTAACTGCCTTTTTTAAAAATAAATAATCATTCTTTTCTACATAGTAAGATTTGAAATATTTGAATTGAATCTGGAAGTCAGTAATGATACTCATTCCTGGTAGTTAAACTCCATTGTCATGTAGAGCTGGATTCAACAAACTCCTTTTAGTCTGAATTTTCTGCTATGAACCCTCCCATATGGTTCACCGTGATCAAGTGGCAGGGAAAAAAGGAAACACCTGCAGCTTTGTCTCATTTAAGTGAAAACAGCCCTTCAGAACTAGCTTCTTTGGAAATTATTTCAACTTGCTTTGCACTTCAATTATACCATGTATCTATAAAACTGTCAGTTGTTGCCAAATGTCTCACTGTTAGTTCATCGCATCGGCTCAAAAATCCAATAATACATTTATACAGAATTTCAGCCTTTTACTTTATGGCGATTTTAAGATTCAAATGTAGGTTAGATGTTAATTTTTGAATCCTGTTTCTCACTTTTTTTACGCACTTTCTCTAAAAAGCGCTGTTGCCTTCTCCTTAATGTAATTTTCCCCAACCTTTCCTTAACTGCATTATGTTTTATTGTCTCCACCAGTTAAGTGTTTGCAATATTGCAGCTGCAGCTGAAGAGGCCTATCTGATTCCTAGTAGTTGACATCAAAAAGTGACATTTCCCTCTGATATTTCAAATAACTAAGATGCTTTATGGTAATGTAGTTAACTCATTAGCTGCAGTAGAAGCACATCAGCATTAAAACAGTCAGCCAGTCATTTTGCATGTGTTTACTAGGGCATTAGTATACTAAAGATTAAGTTTTTAGAGTGTTATGAGCATGTTAAGTTCTTGTGCTTGTGTGTTTCAAAAACCTTGATTCACTCTTATCCTGGTTCTGAGAAATCTATCTGTACTTCCTGATGTACTCAGATAGAAACCAGAACACTGTGGAGTCAAACATCCTATTTGAGTCACTTGTCATGTAGACAGGTGCTCCCTTGCTAAGTTAGTTGGCAGTGTGTCAGTGAAAGTATAGCAGTAAAAATTTTGACTCCGCACGTAGTTTAAAGTAAGACTGTTCATTGCTGTGTTTTGGGAGGATACATTTTACTGTCACGCCTGTCTTGCATCACTAATGAAATGCAATCAAACAAAGTGGTAAAAGAACTAAACTGGATTTTCCTCAACTGCTCATGTTTCTCAGCATCTCACGCTAGATGTTCAGAAATCAAACATACCTGGATCTATACGATATACTTAAAAATCTGACATATATGAACATATAAAGTGGAAACAAGCCACAACAACTTACTAACATACAAAATATTGATACAAAAGTAAAAAACTGCCAAGTCCCCTGTGTCACAACACGAAAACATGTGCATGTGTAATAGTTTTTTAGTTCCATATTAACAACATATTAAAAATCAAAACCTGACAAAACCTGACAAAACCTGAGGTGAATGACTTTTTTCATTCTTACTTGAGAAAGAATTCCAAAACAACAGGTATATTATTAAATCTATACACACACACTCACATATACACACACACACACACACACGTATATAATCACATTACATAATTAGTGTATTTTAATGTTATATTTGACATTATTATTTATAGTCTGGGGGGAAATGTCTCTTTAGAGCAGCTGCAAACAACTTATAGACATTTGAAATGTGACAGGGCCCCAGCTGGAAATTGCTTTAACAAGGCAAAATGCTTGTGAACTTCTGGTTTAATCTCTGTATTTGATGAATTCACCACATTTTAAATCATTTTCAAAAGTAACCCATAACTGTTTAGTGGCTTGACAATCACACTGTTTTCATTCAAAATGTGGAGTTGACACAGGTAAATATGACTTACAACAGAAGCACTGAAAAAAAGGTAGATTAATAAATGTACCTTACTGCTTTTTATGCAGTATTTTTATATTTATATTCCCTGGACATTTCCTTTGATCTTAATCTTATAGTGTGTTAGCTTGTGGTCCAGTTCAGTACAACGTCAGAGACATAAATGCTGCTGCCTTCACTGCCAGAGGGTTGCATGATGATTGCTGGTATAGTATGTCATTAGGCAGCTCATGGTAGATTCATAAACTGTTCAGTAACAACTCCAAATACCCTGTAAGGGTAAAGCGGGTGAGAAAAGTCCCAGTGAAAAAGTAAGTCCCAGTGACTCTGACCCTGTGTACATCACACCATGTTGGGGTTAACAGTGTGTCACGATGTCACTAATCCTACTTGTTAGCACAGAGTGTCGGAGATCACCTGGAGGAGGACAAAGGTCAGGGAGCATTCTGTGGTTTCGAATAATGACTGAAGTTAGCTGTTATTGGATTTATGTAAAATAGTGGTGGTGGTGTTTGAAGATTTGGCCACTAGATGGTGCGCTAGTGCAAAACAATTAATGAGCCCAACTCCTCCATTCATTGTGCTGGATGAAGCTTAACCATCAATTTTACATTCCAAAAGAATGAATAAGTTTTTGATCTCATTTGATCAGTATGAGATTCTGTCAATGAAGCTGCAGAGTAACTTTCAGATCTAAAGAAAAGAGGCTGATCATTATATAGATCATTAGATTAATGTCCATTCACTTGCTGCTCTGGAGCTTTAAGTTGTTTTAAAACATGTTCTTCAGCAGATGGAGTTTGTTCAGTTAATTTTTTAAATTTATTTTATGAGAGACTAAAAGAAATAGTTGTGACAAATGTTATTCACTTTCTTCAATGAGATTATTAATACCACTCTTTTGATATGCTAAAGATTATTTTGTTCAACTGGTATTTTTGCATGGAACAAAGCTTTTGATTTGGTCCCATCTTTCCTAGTAAAGTGACACCAGGAAGGTCAGTATTGAAGCATCAGTGTTAAAATGTGCTGGGCATCTCGGTTGCTTAGAGTCAAGATCAGAGTGGAAAGTATCACGATTTGTTTATTAACAGAAAAATATTGGGCCAACTGTTTGAAAAACCCTTGGACTCAAAATGTGATTTTCTTATATTTAGGCCCCCTAATATGTGAGACTTAGACCCTATTGGCTTGTATCGGTGTAAATTTGTCACTAGGGAAGTGTTTGCACATTTCTCTACTCTAGCGTGCGATGGCTGTACACTTCCCTAAAATCTGAGATTTAAATGTTAAGGCCAATTACCGGCAAAGAAAACGGAAACCCACAGCGAGGAGAGGAGAGCAGCAAAGAAAGCAACAGTTTGCATTATCATAACCACCAAGTCTGTGTCAGCCACCACCAGTTACAAGCTCACAAACAACATGAACTAATGAGAAAATGTCAACTACACTCACCTTTCTGATACGGCTGCTCAGTGCTGATGGTTCACAGCAGACTCATGGTCTGAGTCCCACTAGAGTTTGAGGCTCAGACATGTAAAGCTAAACCTCTCCAATGAACTAGCCATCTTGAAGCTTGCGGCTCTGTAACTGGTCAGCTGGTGGTGGTGGGCGGGCACAGGAACTATAATTCATAGACTTAGAATATCTCAATGAGGACAAAAGAGTAGGCAGCCTCTGCACCCTTTTCAGAGCTTTTTAAAAATATCTTTATGTCGGAAACCTTGTTAAACAAAACATTAATCCTAGCTGAATATTTTTACATACTTTAAAACTTGTCTGCCAAAGAACCTCAAACAATCTTATAAGTTTTTTTTAAATTATTTTTTTGTTTCTTTGCAAAAATGCCACGTGATTCTTTGTTTCAGCTTGTTTGTAAGAATTTGCTGCTCATCTTTGTTTCATGATGGTAAATTCAACTGGCCTTGGATCTTAGAGGGTTGGTTAACAAAACAAACTATCTGATGACATCGCCTTGGACTCCAGAACTTTTGAGACAAGTCCACTACAATCAGACAGTTCATGGACCACATGAACTCTATTAATCAAGAAAATAATCTGTAGATTAAAAGATAGTAAAAATGATTGATAGCTGCAACCAAATTCAAGATACATACTTTATAACTGTGTCCCTGGTTAGATTCGACCGCCGCTGATCTTTGTGACAGGTCATAAAATCTTTGCCCTGTCATGTTTCCTCTCAATCTAACAAAGGTAACGCTTCCGATAAAAAACAAAATGGTGTAAAGCTTGCTCCTCCTCTGTAATCTAAAATAAATATTGGAAATTCTGCATGATTTTCTTTGTTTTTCATATTTGGGAGTGTGCCCATCCACAGCAGGTGAATTTTATTGAACTAAAGTTTCTCAGTTGAGTGAGAGGACTGTTCATTAGTGTAAACTCATCATCATTCCTATTTTTCTGCCCCAGAACAACATTCTGCCAATTATTCTGATTATTATTACCCTCCCTTTGGCATATTCAAAAGGTTATCCACATTAGGTACACAGCTCACTTTTTAAAAGGCTCTAAACCAACCTAGTTTACTGTAATACTACAGCTTAGCACATGCAGATGGTGGGTGAAACTATGAATCAGTTTGGAAACAAGAGCAAACGGCTCCTCTATGCCACTCTGTAAGACTGTGCACATGCAGCAGTGCTTTGAACTAAACGCTAGCATACTGATGCAAGCTATACTGATGTTTAGCTCATCATATTGAAATTTACCATGTTAACTATCTTATTTTAAAATTTGCTGAGTAGTGCTAAACACAAAATAGAGTTGAAGCTGACAGGAATGTCATCAGTGTTACAGATATGTAGTAACTGGACATATTGAAGTTTTGACCTGATGGTGGTGCTGGACAAGAAGCCACTGGTGAATGCGATTGCAAACGATCCTGCATTGAATATGTGTCTCTCTATTTAATTTTAATGACTTCATTCAAAAACTGTCAGGATATCTCATTAAAACCCTGAATGTGAACCTCATGGTGGTGCTAGAGGGGAAATTGGAGCATCACCAAAAGTCTACATGATTCATCCTCTTGGTACCATGAGTATCCGTTCAGACAGTCAAGACAATTAAACATAGTTAGGATATTTTTGTTTCTAATCAGAGTGTTGGGCCTTGCTAGGCCTGAAAGCATTTTGGACTCAGCTGGGCTATTTGTTGCTGTTTAACAGCTATTTAACATTCTGCATGAATGTGTTGAAGTCTGAACAAAAGATAACATATTCTTCTTCTGTTTTGGTTCAGAGCTCATGTTTTACTGTATTCACCACAGCAATTTGATGATTATGTGTGTAAAAATCTACAAAAAGCTTAATATATGTGGCTGCTGCTTTGTCTCTATCGTCTTCCTCTTGTGTTGCATCCTTTCAAGCTTCCTCTTGTGTGCATCTCCCTCCATCTTTGCCTTCTGACCTCTATCGACCCCTGCTCTCCCATCCATCCTGCCCCCTCCTCCACCCACAGACAGCGAGTCTGTCGGCCGCCGGGGTCAGTGAGGGCGGTCACTGTCAGGTGGTGTTTGAAAAACACACTGCTTTTTTTTCTTTCAAAGCAAATACAAGATCTGGTGGCGTGAGGGACATCACCTGACCATCTTAAAGGAAAATATGCAACAACTTGACACAGATAAAACACCTTGGTTTTGACGATTGTATTGATCTTTAAAGGCATTGCAATTTTTTTCAACCTACTGATTTGGAAAATTGACTCTTGACTGTGATGACTTTCCTGTGAGGAAATATGGGGATTTGGATGATTGAACTCAGGGAATGTATAATTAATACAAACAACAACTCCAATATTCAGCTCAGTGCTAAAACAGTCAGATCTCATGTCTTGTCACATGAACACACCAGGCTCATGATGTGATGCTGCGGTACACATCGCAAGCTAGTGCATTCATTGTCTGTCACATGCAATAAAGAGAGCTGTTAGGTGAGTTCATGGAGGATGCTGACGTTGTCGTTCAAAGCTTCCTTTACATGGTCTACACTCACTAACCTTGAGGAGAGCGAGCAGGAGGTGATGGAGGAGGCAGGGAGGGGAAAAAAAGAAAAAAGAAGGGGGTGGGGATGTCTGTCTGGCCACCATGTTGACCTCATTGACCACAGCAGGACCAGGCTCATATGCACACACACACACACACATATGCACACAATGACACACACAAAGACACTGAGCAACCTAATCAATATGTAACTAAGGAAGGAGGGAGGATGATGGAGAGAGTGGGGGATAAGTTGCAGAAGATGGAGGTCGGCAAAAGGAACTGTGCAAAGGAACATACGAGGAAAAGAGCAGTTCCTGTGAGGTTTGATGGATGTTAGCCGCACAAACAAAGATATAATTGGAAAAATATTAAAAAAAGACTTTCATAACTATAACTGTATTAGATCAGCTATAAACTTTGATGCACGGAGAGAAGTCACTGTGGCCTCAAACAGCTATGTGCCTGAATTTCAGGACATTTTGAAAAAAGCTGATATCTTTAAAACAAAGCAAACATGACAAGAGAAACTATTGCGTTACTGACAAAATATCCAAGATGTGTCAGAACGGAAACAAAAAAAGTTGCTCTTCTTCATTAGTTAAGGCTGGTTTTTAGGTTTTTTTTCAAAAAGATCCTGAAAAAATTATACACTTAAAGAAACTGAAACAACAATAATCAAAAAAAGGATGCAACTCTTACTTGATTTTCTTGTGTTTCTAGATTCAGACTGTAAGAATGCCACCCTTACAAAAAAATGACGTGAGAATACAGCACATGTAAAACACAATTTACAAAAATGTATCTGATTCTGGAGAACCATCTCACACGTGATAAATTTATTTAATATGAGCAGATCTAGTCAGTAAGATGTCACATTAAAGGAAAAAGCCCGAGAGTCTTTTATAATGATATCTTTTAAACCTTTTTGTAAAGGAACTAGACTTATTTTTAGATTCAGTTTTTCTGTGTTTTTACATGTGATGTACTTACATGAGGCGTGGTTTACGGTATATTATGTATGATATGTAAGACATTACACGTGAAAACATTTGTTGTTTAACATGTGTGATGTGAAACAACAACAAAATTCACCACATTAGACACATTTAGTTTATTTTATTTTTTTTCATTATTTTACAATCGTAACCAGCTTTCAGCTTTTTTAACCTTAATTACATATAAAATGTAAACGTTTGATTTCCCATGAATGTATCATTGGATGTGAAACACCTTTCAGATCAATGTGACTTTTGATAATCTAAATATGAACTGTAAGACATCACATGTGGACATAACAGTTTTACATGTTTTATCACATGAGCGTTTTTTACAGGACAAAATCAATGTTTGCCCATAAAATCACAAGATATTTATTGGGATAAACTTTTACAGGTGTCAAGGACATATGAAACCAGTTTTGCATTTAAATTACCGGTACATGTAAGACTTTTGGGAACATGAAATATTAAATACGAAAAGACACCATGTGTGAAAACATTGTCTCACATGTGAATTGACATGTCATAAATTCCCTTATATGAACCAAAGGTTTTTTTGATGTGTGAAATGTACTTCACAGATCAAAAACATGATTTCGTTTGATAAAATCATCCTTTAGGTAATAAACTTTAGTAGTTTGGACATTTTGAGAGTCTGAAACAAAAAGAGAAGTCATTCAGGTATCTTTACAAAAATACAGTGACAAGTGCTTTGGAGCAAGCATCTGCTAAGGAGATGATAATAAATACAAACAGACAGGATGTGCAGCTGCATCAAAAGGGTTAACTGTCTGGGTCTAGGAGAGTGAGAAGTGAGTGTGTGTGAGTGTGTGTGTGTCTGTGCGTGCATGTGTGTTGGGGGGGTGTCAGTAAGTGCAGCTCTATAATGTCAGTCAGTCTTAGAGTGTGAACATGTTTGAAGGCAGCAGCGAGGGAGGAGGAGGAGGAGGAGATAGCGAAGGAGGGCAAAGCGAGAGAAGTGGAGGAGGGGTGTCTGGTAGACAGAGAGAGGGAGGGAGGGAAGGAGGGAGAGAGAACGAGAAAGAGAGGGGGGAGGAGAGACAAGCCAAGTGTGCACAATATTCATTCAAACTGACAGAGGCTGTGTGTGTCCTGGTTTGCACTTCCCATTGCTCCTCTCGCTCTCTCGCTCTCTCTCTCTCTTGCCAGACAGTCTGCAGTTTACAGCAGCAGGAAGAAGACACCAGAGAGCCACCGGAGAGGAAGAAAGAAAGGGAAGAGTGTGATAAACGACAGACAAGAGAAGGAGGAAGGAAGTGAGGAGGAGTAGGGATTTGAGAAAGACATGATGAGTGAAAGATGAGAACAGAGGATGAAAGAGAGAAAGAGAGTGGTGACTTAGGTTTTCAATGGGAGGGGTAAAGAACGAGGTATAGAGATAGAGGAATGCAGAGAAAGAGGGACGGAGACACTACTGCTCCTGCAGACGAGGATGTTGGGTAAGTCAGTTTGCACCTTTATTTCCTACATTTCTCCAGGTTGCTTGTTGTGCATGCAGCAGGGCTCTGATCCCAGAGCAGCCCTGACATCTACTTTCCATTGTCACTGTGAGGGAGAGGCTGCTTGTGGGAAGACATGAATGCGATGTGACAGTGTGTCAGCGGATGTTTGCTGACACTGATGTGAATGCATGATGCAATGCCAAGGAGGAACGCCCCGAGCGGCAGGAAGAGAGTGCAGAGTGGAGCATGGAAGTGGATGTAGTAAAGGACGTGAAGGTTGCATGCAAACACAGCACTGAGTGCATTCACACAATGGTGGTTTTCATTCACCATTTCTCGTTTGATTGGCTGTGTGTGTGTGTGTGTGTGAAGGATATGCCTGTTTTTTTTGTGGTTTTTTTTTTTTTTTTACAAATCTAAATTTATTTTTAGGTGTAAGTGTGTGCACTCATGTGTTCACCAGCATAGATATGCATGCTG
The DNA here is from genome assembly GCA_029814765.1 of Acanthurus leucopareius. Lineage (NCBI taxonomy): Eukaryota > Metazoa > Chordata > Actinopteri > Acanthuriformes > Acanthuridae > Acanthurus > Acanthurus leucopareius. Next base: position 4,489,122 of record JAQMCX010000022.1, read on the forward strand.
TGTGTACTATGTGTGCTGTTTGTGAGTGTGTGTGTGTGGCTGTCCCAGTGGAAGTAAATGACAATTAGATTAAAGTATTGATCCAGTCTGGGCCAGGTAGCGAGACGCAGACTTGGTCACACACCCAGCAGCAAAGGAGGGGGAAGGGCCATCACCATTCTCTTTACCTTTGACATCACACACACACACACACACAGACAAACACATGCTCAAAAAAATTATGTTTGTGTATCAATTAAAAAAGTTATGTATTCCTTTAAATTCACATTAAAAATATCTTTTAAAAACAGGTATTCTGTCTGTAAACAAACATACCAAAACAGAAAATGGTAAACTCATCTTGAGTAACTTTTGAACACACACTCGTGCACACACACGCACAAATCAATATGCAATTACGATGCCCCTGAAGAGGCAAACCCCTAATTCAGAACTCTAGTGGTAAAAGTCAACTTTTAAGAAACACAGATTCTGTCTGTAAACACACATCCACTCACACTAAAAAACACACACCACCAGTAGCTTGGCGTAGTTCACATTGAAACGCACTCTCACTCACACACATACACAAACAGACCAGCAGTTTCCCCAGTAATGGCGGTGCCTCCCTTGAACTCATTCACCGGGGGGTCATGGGTTCAAGTCCCAGGTGGGGGAGGGGGAGCAAGTGAGTGAGAGACTTAGCGAAGGAGGAAGGGAGGGAAACAGGGAGGAGGACCGCCACTCGCGCACTTTCTCGCTTCCCACCCCACCGCCGTGTCTCTGTGTCTCCCTTTACCCTCCCCCCCTTTCTATTTACCTCACAGTCCAGCCACCACAATCTGTCTTCTAATTGAGTCACACATGCATTCACACGCAACCATGCATGCAGACATGCTTATACAGGAGGTATGCAAATTCATCTGATGGGACTTTGACAACTGTGTGTATGAGAGATTTTAAGAATTTTATGCATACATGTGTGGCATGCTGCGCCTCTGTGCTTCCTTGGTGTGTGTGTGTGTGTGTGTGTGTCTGTATATATAGGGTCAGTGGTGTTAAATGTTTATTTTGCCTGCTGTTACCTGAGCTTGTGTTATTAAATCACTGTCTATGTGGCTATACTTAGCATGTATACCTGTCTAGACCTGAGTGTGTGTGTGTGTGTGTGTGTGTGTTTGGGTTCAGGTTTACACGTTATTATAAATATCTATGTACTCGCCTCATAAGGATCCATCCCTTATTTAATGGGACATTGTTTGTGTTTTTGTGTGTGTTGTCATCAGCATGTCATTGCATTGTAGTTATGTGAGCAGCCACAACCTGGGCGGAGCTGAACACAAACAGACAACCACACAGTGACACTTATGCAAACCCATGGTAGTGGAGGGCAAATGTGTCAGATTTTATCCCAGCAGCAGCAGCTAGCGCTATTTTTAGCTTTCCCCCCATGTGCCCTTGAGCAAGACACCTGACCACCTGCCTGCACAATCAGTGTTAGCTGTTGTTTGAGTTCAGTGTTCAGAAGTTCAGATCCTCACGGAAAAACATTTGCATGTTTATCAAAGTAGCTGACATGTTTAAGCAGATTTTTCACAGCCACACCTGATGTACCAGGAATCTGACAGAGGATGCTGTTGAAAGTTTATAAGGCACAACAGCAGTAAACAGTGTCCACTGGAGTTGAGGACAGTGCAGAATATGATTTAACTAACAGAAAAGAAGAGAAAAATCGAGTGATAATAGCATGGAGTTTTATATTATTGCCAAAGAGTATTTAATTACAAATAAGTGCTGTATTTGCAGAAAATTTTTACTTGCAAAAGGTATGTTTATAATTCTGTCATTACCCAGATTAAAAATATAGAAAAAACATCAGATTTAGTCACAATAATTCTATAGATCTATGCACGTACACACATAAAAACACACAAATATGCACACATATTCGCTCACACATACACACTGGAATCTTTTCACTTTCATGGCTTTGCATGACTAGAGTTTTGGAAAAAACACCGTCTTAAAATGATGTCAAGCAAACATGCACGCATATTTGCCATTGCACATGAGCATGAAAAGTCCCCTGGACACACACACACACACACACACACACACACACACACACACACACACACACACACAGCCTCTCTTTCATAGGAAACAAGAGCAGCTAACCTTTGACCTTTACCATTCAGCCTGTCTGGAAAATACCAAGCCTGGAATCGATCAACACTCCTCTCACCCAGACAGGCACCCCCTCCCACCATAACCACCCACCCACCCCCCCTTCCTATTCTCTCCGCTCACCCTTGACTCCCCTTCCTCCTCCTATTCCACCTCTCCACTCCCTCCTCCATCATCACACAATCGACCCAACAGCAGCTACGCTATGAGCTTGTAGCAGCATTTAGGTATAAGTGTATGACCACAAGCCCTCATTAAGGCCGACTATGATGCCTCACACATTGACTGAATAACTAGATAGGTCAGCGCTTACATAGAAAAGCTGAATGAAAGGTAATGATACATTCCTTTTACTGTTATGATGCTTTTTAATTTAAAAACACAACTGAACAAAAATGTTTTAAAGGCTCCGGGGTCAAACTTTGAGTTTGCATGCAAAATGTAAAACTGCTTTTTAATGATGTTGTTTGTTATTAAGCCTTTCTCAAATTAGCTAAATGTAGAAAACTAAAAGGCATATTTGGATGACTGAAAAACAGGAAAAACATGACATTCCCTAAGTCATGATTATTTTCCATATTAGTGCACATTTACAATTATTACAACATACACAGTATATAATGTATTTATAGTAATTTCTGCACTCATGACGTCTGCATTTTATCAGTCAGAGATTACTTCCAAGAAGCAGTCAAGTAGCCAAAGAGATCATATCATATTATTTTTCACTCAATAACAATGATCAATTCTCATCAAAAAGCTCTCACATAGAATCACTAAAGGGTTAACTAATGCAACCAACCTGGGGACGTGTGATTGTAGATACATTGTCAACTGCATTGTGCTAAAACCACAGATGAATGATTAATCTACAGTGACGCACAGTGTCTTCTAGTGGTTTGAAACCCCGTATATGACGGCAGTTGAACTCGTATGCACTTTTGTTTGTGTTCAGCGGTAAAATGACTGAAGTATGAACAGAATGCCTGGATCAGACTGATTTCTGCCTGTAGTGACCAATTATCTTATCTGTGTCACTGTGTTTCAGCTGCAGCTGCATGTGAAGCCCTATGTTGACATGAAATCAGTTGTTTAGTGCAGGTAAGTAACTCTAATCTATAACCATGTGATGTAATGGGAAACAAAAAGTGATACAGCGGCAGTAGAAAAACAAATCAGACTTGTGAAACAAACAGACACCAATGCATTTGAAACTGAATGCTTAGAAAAGAGACTTCAATCCATTTTTGTCATCAGTCCGGAGCAGTGCTGGTAGTACAGTTTGCCTTTTTGATTGTTTCTCACTTTACAAATTTTCACAGTACAAAAATCTAACTAGAAACTGACCGTATTGCCCTGTGAAATATATGATAAAGAAGAGAGTCCTTACGTTGGTTTGCATTTATGATAAAGCATTTAAATTAAACTATTGCCTGTATTATTTGCGATCTTTCTATTTTTGATCAATCTCTACAAAATATTTGCAAATTTGACCGATCACCATCCTTTAACATGATAATTTCATTTATAATGGTGAAGTTTCAAATCTTCACTGGTAAATTAAGGAAAATACTTCAGGAAAGCTGCCTCAAATTTAATTGATTTCCATTGTAAGGACACCATACACCTCAGTATCATGAATTTGCACATTCAGTTCAAGTGTCAACCTGACAAATGAAAAGAAATAAAGATGTAACAACTGGTTTTAGTAGGTTTCCTGTCCACTGTCTCACAGGTTAAAATGTGTGCTTGCACCTGCAAGCTCTTGTCTCTTCTTATTTAGTGTCCTCCTGGACCGCCCTGTCATGGCTGTCCACTCCTTGTAGCACTGGGGGACAGACTGTTTGTTAGCTCGCTGTCAGCCTGAGTTTTTCAAGTCCCGGGGAACATTCAACGCTGTCGGTGAGTTTGTGACTCAGAGAAACCATCGAGTGTTGAGTGTACCCTTACACTTGAGCTCACATCACTCTTAATTACACACCACCTACCGTGCATACACATACATGCCATATGCATGTACAACGCAATGCACAGCTCTATTAAATTTGGATTTTATGCGGTAAGACATTTGGACTTGCCATACACAGGTGTAGGTGAAATGTTAGCAATTGCTGTTTCACAGATGCAGCAGTTCACTGATACTGTGCAAACTGAGTCACTTCATGGCTCACAAGTCAAAAATCTTGGTTATCCTCCAACAGTTCAAGGTCAAGCTTAAACTGATTGTCAAGCTTAGTTTTCAAGCAAGGTTTTTTATAATTATCGTTTTAAATATCAACAATACTTTTCTCACATGTGCACTTCTTTTCTCGTTATTGTAAAACACATTTAGTATAATCTCTCAGCATAAGATGCTTTATAGCCAAACAGCTAATGGCTCATTCCTATGACAAGCGATCACGTTACATGAGCCTATAAGAGTCTCTTCATTATAACAAGCAGACAATCTTATAACAAGAGAACTTTCCTCACTCAAACAAAAGAGTTTTTTTCACATTTTAATTGACTAGAATTTTACTGTGTTTTGCTGTTGAATGCTAACAAGAGAATCAGTCTTAATCTTTGCTAAAATGAAAATGTGCTAAAATTTAGAACAGATGCAATATATATTAGCTTTTAAAGGCATTTAGAATAGAAATATAGACAGAAATCCAGAGGAACATTTTATCCCCTCAGAAAGCCTGCTGCCGAGACTCTGAAGTGCAAAACAAGCTAGTAGAACAGGAAGAACTAGGCAGAAGTTTGGCAGGACTCTGGCTAATTATGGCTCTATCTAGAATGTGTAGGTGAACATGTAGTTTTGTATAACAGTAGGGTGCTTCCTGTAAAGGTAACAAGTTCATTCTGGCTAATGTTCTTTCTGCTAACCATGTCTTTGCTGTGATGGATATGGTGTAACTGTAGTTTAAAAAAAAGAAAGTTTTAAAGCTTGGCTGGCTGTTGTTTTTAGGACCTGACATGGGTAAAGTATCTCAACAATGTTTTTTAAAATTTAATTATCCTGCATCTCTCTCTTTCTCTCTCTCTTGCTCTCTCACTACATATATATGTATATGTGTGTATCTATCTATCTATCTATCTATCTATCTATCTATCTATCTCTACATATATATATATATATATATATATGAAGTCCACCTGAAATTAAAAATGTCTAATTGTTTTGAATCACATCCCTGGTCCTATTGTTCACTTCCTTAATGATGCTAGCCAAAACAATTGCCAAAATGTTGTTTCTATTTATTTTTAAACCACAGTTCAATCGCATTTACAAAAATCACGTGACTTTCGTCATCTTGTCCAGAGCAGTTTCGACCAATAGTATCATTATACCCACCCGTCAATAAATCTGCTGTTCGCAATTAAAAAAAACAAGCCTCCAACTCTGTATGGTTCATATCCAAAACACTGGATTCTTCCATGGTTGCTATGGTACAGCCAACTTTTTAATAGTCCAATCAATTTGCTTCAAATGTTTTCTGCCACTTGTATATGCGGTTTATGCTGGAAATATGTCACAATACAGAAGTTAGATGCTCTCAAAATGCAGATTCAGGTGGACCTTTAGGGGTTTTACTTCACCTTTTTTTTCAAATGTTAAACACAATACTTACAGTGTCCTGTGAACACTTAGAAAGGTGCTGCCCTACAAAATGACTGTGAAGCAAGATGGGGGAAAAAAGGGTCGGTCAACCAATGCCTTTAGAGCTTCCATTCAAAGCAGGGAAAAGAGAGGGTGTGTTTGTGTGTTTTTTCAACTCCATGTAAAAGACAAATAATCATAATGTTGTTTACATCTTACATTAAGACCTTAAGGGTTCCACTTGTCCATGTGTCATTCCTTACTTTACTAAGTCCCCTTTCTGAAAGACCCCCCCTCATGGAACAGTCCTCTAGCAGCGCAGGTTTCCGGTTCACATTCATCGCTGTCGGTGGGTTTGTTATGCTGTCAACTCGCCGATCGATGAATGACAACCGTGTCCATGCATGGCCACGCCTCCAGAAGCACTGTCTTGATCATCTCTACCAGCTGTTTGCATCTGCTCAGTAGTTGGGTTGTATTTGAAATAACTATGCTTTTTGGGAATGGGAAATGCATTGTCAAAGACATCAAGACATAAATAAAGACTTTGGAACAGCATGTTGAAAATGTGTACTTTGTGTTATGTCTCAACTACATCTATAAGTGACATTCTTTTGTGAACCAATTTAAAATGAGAAATTTTGATATTTAAGTAAGTAAAGGGGATGATAATGTGAAAAAAGACAAAGAGGCTGAAGAGAACATCTAAAAAAAAACTGACAGAAAGTATGAAGTAATACATGGAGGCAGTGCAGGATGGAGAGATGCTTGGTGGAGGGGAAACAAGAAAAAGACATTAGGGGAACAGAGGGATTAGAGATGACATGACTCCAAGTTGTGGATGTGTGTATCTGTGTGTGTACGGCCTCCAGGCTCTGATCAAGGTCAGGGAGTTTGATGCCTGTACACACTGCATGTAAAACCAATATTAAACAACAAAGACGAAGCCGCCCTGCACCGTGGACATGAGTCAAGATCAGAAGATAGGCAAGTGTAAGGCATTAATTAGCCGTAACACACTGAATGACATGTACCTAAGCTAATAAGGCCAGTCCCTGATCATCACAAGTGATATGAACAATAGATCTGTTATGTTTTCTTGAAAAAACATGTTGTCTTGGGACTGGTCAGTGGATATTAATACCCAGAAACTGTTGGATGGCTAACTGAACCAAATACAAAAACTGTAATATGCTTGCTGATATAAGACCCATTAAACTTGAGTACAGGATATAATTTAATGGTTGACAAATATGACCTGACTGTTTTATGGTGATGTAATCTTGTGTGAAATTAAATTAAAAGAAAAACTACATCATTAACGTTAACAACCTAAAGAACCAAGAAAATTAGGTGAGGTTAGCTCAACGGATACGGGCCTCTCACTCTAAACTCCATGCACACTTAACGCTCATAATTTGCCATGAACGATTAAAGCAAAACATGACAAATGATTGTCTGGTAAGTTTAATTTCTCTTTTAGCACAACTTCAGATGTTTCCAGGAATTTCTCCAACTTTATTCCATGTGACAGCACGTTTCATTTGTTGCCTGTGACAGATATTACAGATTGCACATTTACAGCACAATGTTAAGAATGGATTTAGAGAAAAAAGTGCAACCTAATCCAGAGTCATATTGACATTGACTAACGTTGAGGATGGTGAGATTGTGTCCACTGTATTTTTCTAAAAAATTAAGGTTTTCAAGGGCAAGAGATCTGAATCCATTATTTTTAGATTCAATTTTAATGTCAAAGTAATAATAATTAGGATTTATGTTGTTATTTAAAAAGTTTAGTACATAAAAAAGTCAGAATTTCACACAAAACTGTTGATGCTAAGTTTAGACCTTTGAATGCCCATTAACTTTAAATATAAACTTTTTCAAACTCTAAAAAAAATCACCAAAAGCCTGGCTATGTCGCCAGTCATGACAGCCACATGTGCTACTATAATAAACAGTGGTGAAAATCTCAGGCCTGCTCCTGACCCCTGCAGGATGAGATGATTTATACACATCATAATATAAAGGTGTTGGATGGAGGAAAGTCGAACCTGTGGCAGGATTACAAGAGTTTGGATTGTTTTGAGGATGATGGTAAGCGGTTCCTTAAATCAAAATAGTTTACCCCCTTGGCATATGAATGTATTCAGTAATGTTGGAAATCTGAGAGAATTATCTTCAAAAAAAATACTTAAAAATTCTCAGCATTATGCTGGAAAAGTACTTTGCAAGAAATATTTCAATGATACGTAGCATGGAGAGCATGTAGGTCGGCATTTATCTGATTGAGTCATCACTCTCATCACTCTAACTGATGAGTGCAGCATCAGTCATTGATCATAATGTATATATCCTCATCTGATTAAACACATTAAACTTTTCCATTCAGCTGCACCACATTGGGGTCCTCTGTCATGGTGTATGTTGGCACTTTGCACAGTCATTTTCTAAATGGCCAAGGAGGACAATACAATGAAGCTATTCTGATGGTGCATTGGACAGATACACCGAGGCAGAGAGAGACACACATTAGCTCATAATAGCTTTGGGGTCAGGTTTAGGCTTGAGTCACTTCCTGTAGGGGGCAGATGGTGGTTTAGATTTTGACCTTGCCTCCCAGGACCTTCACCGGCTTGCAAACCCTGTTGGTTATCTGCAGGCCATTTCTAGACATTGAACTCACAGAAACAGAAACAGAAACAGAAGCGACTGTTAGGACATGGCAACTGAAGAAGCTTCTTGGATGAGAAGTGAAACGTCTTCCCAAAACTCAACAGAGTCCAGTTGCCTTGTTTTTTGACTTTTCAAGATATTCTAACACACTTTAAGCTGTTTTGACTGGTGTAAAAAAAGACAGATTGTCCTCTGCAAATTCTTGAAGGGAACTTCTTTCTCAGCTGAATTCTCCACTATTTTCATCAATTAGTTAAATTTTTTTGGCACTTAGTGTCAAGCAGGTGGTATTTAAATTTGGGCTTATCAGAGAAAACAGCTGAGGAATTTTTTTTGTGAATTTGGTGAACGTATCATTAAAGCTCTCAAGTAAGAAAATGTGGTAAGAGTGTGTGAGAGATACCTCTAGTTTTCATGAAGCCTTCTTTCTTCTTATGATGTGACATCCACCCCCTGTCCTGATTGGTCCTCTGATTTTTTCGGTCAGCAGGCATCTTGTTGCGTGACCAACCTGCTTCTTGATCTTCGGCGCTGGCAGAATCTCAGAGGTGACTTCCTGTCACTGGAGACCACGCAATAAATGGAGCTGAATTTTGGACAGTTTTTTTGTGGAGATGGGAAGCAGTTTTCAGGATTCATGGGTTTCAGCTGAGTTCAGCATCACCTCATGTTAAAAAACTCAACTTTTAATCACACACATGTTGTGTTTTTATACATGTTACAGTAAAGTGTATCTACCACAAGGTGAATACTATAAATAATCTGTAGAACATTCTTACTTTGAGTAATAAAAATATACATTTACCCAAAGTTTTGCTTATGAAACATCAGGCAGGGAAAACCACAGAGGGACTAATTCTGACATCAAAAAACTTTGAGCACAAACTTGTGCATCAGAAACTTTAATAAATAAGACCCCTGGTGGAAACAAACCTGGAGCATATTTGAGTTTCTTCTAACTACTGTATAAGTTAAAGCTAAGGTGACGTAGAGAACATTGCAGCTGTAAAAACCTGCCCTAATACGTAAAGATGCTCCTGCAAGTCTTAGTGCTTATAAAAACTATCAAAAAACGTAGTAGGAGTAAATGTATTGAAATTCACTGCGTCATCATCTCACCCACATTGCTTATTTTGGCTGAAGAAAAGAGCTCAGGCAGTCACCCGTTTACAAAGTGAGGCTCCAGCTGCCAGCGTGCCCACCTGTGCTTTGCATATGGCGGTCCCAGCCTCCATGTTTTGGGTCACCAGCTATGTGGGACAGACCTCCTGCCACCCTACATACTGTAGCTGCTGCTGCAAGCTGATAAAAGGCTAAAAACCAGCAGGAAGCTAAATACAGCCTGAGATCTGAAACCAACTCCTGACGCTGCCTTTTAAACATCTTTTGCAGAGATTCTTAACCTGTGACATTTTCAGATCCCCAAAGTCTTTTCTTCATCAATTAAAGATTCATCTAGTTTCACCAGTGCAGAGAGAGCGCCAAATGAACTACATCCATACTAAAGAGAAAGATTTCACTCCTCTTTTCTGCTCTTTTTCTTATCAAAAACACGTCAAACAAAAACTCAGTGAAGAAGAAGAAGAAAATCTCCACAGCCCTCTCATGTCTTTTTAAAGTCTAAAGCTAAAACAACAACATTATGTTCAGCAGAACATGTGAGTCTGATGTGTCTGACTCATTGATCCTGTAGATCAGTAGTTACCAACTCCTTTTCTATCATTATGTAAATTGACGAGCCCTATCCAAAGGGCATATTTTATGTATATTTTATGGTACATTATGTGCATAACAGGAACAAAACACAGAAACTAATAACTGTACAGTTAGTTCAAACAGTTAATGGAATATCTGCAGGGAGTTATATGCAGGACTTTTAATCACATGTATGTTTTGAGTTGATTGACAAGGAAACTTTTCTGAAACTGTTCCTTTAAGGCAGGTTTCAATAAATGTTTAACTGAGGCTCACTTAGTTAATTATTTTGGTCACAGCAAAGAGCTTATTTCTCCGAGCAGTATTCAAATATAATTTTTTTTACAAGCTGCAGTCTAGTGGGAACTCAAACTTCAGCTACATTAAAGCGTGTCCTCTGTAACAAACAGCTGCTCAACGGGTTTAAATCAAAGATGCTTTTAAAGTATCTATATGATATCAGGACTTATTGGTTGACATGCAGGCATAACATTCATAAAAGCATCCCAGTGTGTAAAAAGAGCTCTGAGACTCATCAAACCATAAAAAGACACCATTTCCCAAGTTACAGCAAGTAAGCCATGAAGAATATGCAAACATTTCAAAATAAAAGGCTAATTTAACTGATATTTAACCCTAATTAGCCTTTGGTAGTATCATATTGAAATACACACAAACAGCCTACACATAACAGACTGTCAATGCACCAGGATATTTAGGGAAAACCCTCATTAATTCTTAAAAAACGAGAAAGAGCTTGTATTGTGACAGTCTATGATAATATAACATCATGACAGAAGGTTTCGGTTGCTAATACTTCTTAAAAGAATAAAGGCCAAAGTTGACTAAAACTTCAGTAAATACTAACATATTTTGAGGTAGTTTGAAATAAATAATGTCAAACAGGTTTACTGAAACAAAAACACCTTCATTACACTGCTAACAAACTCTTCTAGAAGTGTGTTTGGGGATAACTCACCTGTTTAGCCGGCCAATGTTTCGCCACCTGATTAACAGCTTCCTCTGCAGGTGTGTTAGCAGTTAGCTGTTAGCTGCTAGCTTGTCTCGGGAGTCGCGGCCTTCCAAATAGTTGAAAAATCCACACTGTGATAATGTCCTTCACTTTCAAAGGGCTTAATATTTACGGCGTTTGATGTTTGTAGTGTGTGAAACAAAAAAACACCGTTTGAAATGTCTTATTTTTCTCTCAATGGTCTCTTGTAGTTCAGTATCCTTTCTTGCCGCTCGTCTTCACCTCGAACCCGGAAGTCTTTCTTTCGTCCTCTTCCTCTCTGCTTAGGGGAAACTCGCGCAAATCGCTACACAACAGCGCCCCCTTGTGTAATGTCGGCGCTCATATTTTAGAACGAAAATTGCACTTGATACCACGCAAGATTCTTAAAACTTTATTAAAGTAATTTTTTGGTTAGTTTTTTTTTTTTATATTTTGTAAATTTAACTCACCTGAAGTGGACTTTTAGTGCGTTAAAACTATTTTTGCAAAACTTTTACTGAAGAAAAAATAATTAAACATAAGTAATTCAGGTCCTGGTGCATTTGGCTGTCTGTGGCCATGATACATGACAGTCAAAGTAAATCTAATAAGTTACCTTTTAAGAAAGATTTAGACAATTTACTACCAGTTTAAATGTTACCTGCCTCTCAGTGGTCCTACTTCTTGTCACAGGTGCCGTTTGATAGAGATTTTTTATAAAATAGTTGTGCAAAGAGGTAAAGATGGAAGCAATTAGTGCTGTAAAACCTTGAAAAATACAATTGTTGAGGAGTTTTTGCACCAAAAAATAAGGACAGAGGAATAGGAGTCATTCAAGTTCATTATTAGGTCCATTAGCTTAATTAAACTTCAGATCATGGTCCTTCTTAGCAAACAGAATTGTCCAGTTTCTAAAGAACAGCAGCTAAATGGGCCTTGGGAGTCTGATGGGAGGACAGTTTGAAGGCCAGACATCTTTGCAATTGAATAACTATTTTTTTCCACAAACAATAATGCTGTCTCGCAGATAAAATACAACCATTTTGTGCTATTAGAGACATTTTGGATGAAATCTATAATTTTACAAGACACCTGCTTTTGTTTTGCAGAACCTCCTGCTCATCAGCAGACAGGTTTGCTTTCCAATACGGCTGCGCTGCAAATTATTTACAAGTGAAATCCTTCAACATAAAAAGCACTGAGCGCTAAAACACCATCATAAGTCAGAATCTGACAGCTGGGTAAAGAGGATGGAGCAGGGGCGGATGGATGGGAGCAGCTCCTTGGAGAAATGTTTACTAATTGTGATAATGTGTCTAATCTTGTCAGCAAGAAATGAGAGGAGAAAAAAAGAGAAAACGTATGCAGCAAGAAAATACAAATGCAGCATTTCTGAGAATTACATTTCACCGTGTAACCTTTGTTCAGCAAATTTGAAAAACGATGGGGGAAATTTTTTTATTTTTTTTTTATTCAGACGTTATTGCCCCTGACAGCTCTGCTGAAAAACTGACTGAATCAAAGTCGAGGAAAGATAATTACATTAGACTGTTTGGTTGAAAAGCAATAAAGACAAGATGACCTGAAAAATGAGGGAGAGAAAAGTCTGAACAATCTCTGCTTATTCAGATTTACACTCGGAGGATGAAGAGGAAGAGGAGGAGGAGGAGGGAGAGAGAAGGATGGTTTCATAAACAATCTAATGTGAAGGAGGCTCAAAAAAAAAAAGAAGAAGAAGAAAAAATAAGAGGCTCATTATCAGCGAACGGCGTCGGAGCCGCAGTGTTCGGGCTGTCAGAATGATCAGGATGGATTTAGTCAGACCTGAAATCAAAGGGCAACACCTAATCATCTGTTTACACCACGCAGGAGGTCCTGAGGCGGAGAGGGAGAGAAGGATGGAGGGAGGGAGAAGAGAGAGAGAAAGAAAGTGTGAAACAGTACAAAGAGATGATGGAGGAGGAGAGGAGTGGATTACAGGAAAACAGGAAGAGAGTGAAGGGGAAACAGAGGTGAAACAGAAACAGAAGGAGGGATGAACAGACGTAGGAAGGTAATAAAGGAGAGGGGGATTCATAGGAAGAGCAAGAATTAAAAGAAGAATAAGAATAAGAGTGAAAGAAAGTAGGAGGGATGAGAAAAAAGAGACAGAGAGAAAGTGAAAAGATGGTGAAAAAAGATGGAGGATGGAGACAGAAAATGGAAGAGGGTGAAAAAATGAGGGAGGAGAAAGAAAAGACGGATAATGGAAAGAGGGAGGTGTGGAACGGAGGAAGTGGGAAGAAAGAAAAAAGACTAAAGAGACAAAGATTTGATAGAGAGAAGGAAAGAAAGAGGAGGAAGTGGTGATAAAAGAGACAAAAGAAAGATGAGAGAAGCTTTGAGGGATCAGTGAAGAAAAAGACAACATGAGTGAAAGAATAAAAAATAATAATCTGAGTGAAGAAATAGAAAAGATGGAGCAGGAGAAGACAGAGGGGTAAAAGAAGAGATGTGCTTACAAAAACCACAGAAGAAGATTAATGAGGGAATGAAAGTGAATGAAAGAGAGATGAAAGGATGAGGAGGTGGGATGAAACTCGGGAAATGAAAGTAGGAGGAGAAAATGATATAATAAGAGGAAAAGGGAAGGAAAAGAAAGGGAATAAGACAAGAAAGAAGAAGAAAAGATGATGAGGGAACAAGAATTAGAGAAGAAAGATCAAGAAAAGAGGAATGAATGATTTTAAAAAAGAGAGACAGGAGCCAAAAAATAAAATGAGAGAGATGTGAGTGATGGAGAAGATGAAAAAATGACAAATGAAGAGGAAGATGGATGAAGGACTAAAGGAGAGAAAGGATGAGGACAAAAAAAAGTTGTAGAAAAAGAAGGTGAGAGGTGGAGAAGGTGATGAAAGGAAGGAAGAGGTGAAAAAAAACAAATAAAAACAAGAAAAGGATGGAGCGAGTGGGAGAAGTGAGAGATGGAGGGAGGGAGAAGGTAGAAGACGAGATAGGAAGAGAAAGGAGGTAACGGATGGAGAGAGAAATAAAGGTGTCAGACGGCGTGGGAGAGAGCGAAAAAAAGAGCGAGAGAAGAAGAAGAAGAGATGAAACGAGAGCTCAGAGGCACGAGAAGAAGATGAGGAGTGAAAAGGAGGAGAGGAGAAGAAACAAAAAGAGACAGAATAAGTGAGGGAAGGAGGTGAGGGAGGTGGGAGACGGAGAGATTAAAGGGAGGGGAAGAATGAAGGAGAGATGAGGGATGACTGGCGATGAATAATTGCTGGTGAGAACAGAGCGGCTCACCGGCGCTCAGCCTCTCCTGCCGCCGCTTAGCTGCAGGGCTCGCAAACATCAACGGCGGCATTAAAAATAGCAGCGATTATTTGAAAACAAGCCCGGGGAAAAGTGTTTTTACAAATAATCAGCCTCAACGTTTGTTTCATCCTACTTGAAGCTGCAGAGAGTGTGTGTGTGAGTGTGTGAGTGTGTGACATGAGGAAAAGTTTTCAGCTTTCACTTTTAATCCAGAGTGAGACCTTGTGACGTCTGAACAGCCTCTTATTTATTAAAAAAACATTAAATTTTTCCCTTTTTTCTGATCTTTTTTGAATCTGCAGCCATGAGGTGTCGTCCGGGTCGCCACCTGCAGGTCAGATGATCACCTTTATGACGGTTTAATGGACCTCAGATGATTAAAACTGCTTCCTGTGACCTCTCGTGACCTTTTACTGCGGCAACACCGTGATGCCAAACTTCCAACTTCTAGACAGGAGATCACAGAAATGCAAAAACAAGACTTTTCCCCTTAAAGGATGAACTTTTATGAGGACATTTATAATTTACACTTTTGATTTAAAAGGCTCCAATGTGAGGTAAACATGGCGCCCTCTAGGGGGCAGTTAAAAAGGGGGGGTTTGTTTCTTGTTGATACACAAATCAAACAAATCTCTTTCATTTTCTTGAACTTATTTAAAGGATCTGACAAGCAGCAACTTAAACATGAAAAGTTTAAAATGACGTAAAAAGACGAAACGGCAACAGGTGGATTTTCACATTTAATAATAGACAAAAAAAATGTTCTGTCATTCTTTTATGTACATCAGTAATTACAAGTTCAGTTAAGCTATTTATCCTCAAGTTTTACACGTAGTTTCATCAGCTTCTAGTAATGCTTGTTCATCTTTAAACTGCCGTCTTACATACAAAATATGCTATGTACTGCAGTCACATTTAAAAAAGCCTGGAGAGGTCTGCCATAAATGATTTTTTTTTTCGTTTGTTTGTTTGTTTGTTTAAAACCATTCAACAAATGTTTCATTCACAATACTTTCTCATTATTTACAAACAAAAAAACCCCAGCAAATGCTAAATTATACATATTAACAAACTACTTCCTCAGTATATATATAATGCCGCTATACAAAGAGAGACGGAAAGAAAGAGAGAAAGAAAGAGAGAAAGGAAGGAGGGTAATGCCAGATTTTACAATGACCTTATTCTGGTGCTTTAACCTGCGTATCCAAGCGTTTTTAAATACACATTAATGCTGCCAGTGTTTTTGTTCTTTTTTTTTTTAAAGAAAACTCTGCTTCTATAGTGAATATTAGGGAGGTTTTCCAGTAAATAATCACACTTGATAAATATGTATTTGCTGCACGTTTCTATCAGCTAATACAGAGATTAACAAGCTAAAATAAGGCCACTGTAAAGGAGAAAAGTTACCCGATAAAGTTTGAGGCTTGGAAAAAGCGTGGCAAAGATAGCGGAAGTTAACTCGTCTTTCAACCGATTAAAAAAACAAAAAAACAACCAAAAAAAAACAAAAACCAAAACAAATCTGACAGGTGTTTGTTTCACAGGTGTGTCGACACGACGGCTGATGTGTTCGGGTTCTTCAACACCTTTTCCCTTTGCAAACTTCCAAACCGCTGCAGGTATTTTTTTTTAAGCAGCTTTTACATTCGAGCAGCTCCGATCGATGGCCAAAAAGGTAAAAATCATCTGGAAAATCTGAACTTCCGAGTTACAAAGAGGAGAAATTTAAAAGATTTAACCTCACGGAGTCTCTTCTTTGGACAGAGTGGAGGTTTGTATTGTGCTCTTAATTTCTGATTTGTCACTTTCATGGGGGTGTAAGGGGGGGAAAGGCTGGGAAACTGATCAATAAGGCGACAATAATTTAATATTTAGGGAAGAAAAAGGTGCATTTTGTATTAAAATCATGTCATTATAAAAACAGCCACACCCACAAAGGACTTTTCATCCATGTTGGAGGAACTCGCCTAGAAGAAGTACGACCATGACAAGCCGATCAGGCGTCACATGACCAGAAAACGAAGGTGTGTTGGATCACCTGTCAACAAAGCTCCATGAACTCAGTGACCAATGTGTTTTATTTCCTGTGGCTGCTTCAAAATAAAAGCCTCCCACTGCTTTCCTGGTGGATTTTCTTTTTTTAATAGGAAGCAGCAGCAGTAACTTAAAGGTAACCTGCAGAGTTTTTGACCACTAGGGGCGCTATAGCTCAAAGTTTTTACAGTAGGTCAGTGCACATTCCTGCTGATTTCCCTTTAACTAATTCATAGGTGGCAGTTTTGTTTAGACACATGTAGTAATGTACAAACAAAAGCAAAGAAGAAGAAGACTGCCGGCGAGTAAAGATGAATATAAACAATGTAAGTTTTAAAATGTATTTTAAAAAATCAGCTTTACAGTTTTTTATGAGGAGGGAAATAGATTCCTTGTTTTTTTAGACCTGAAAGGTGCAAACAATTAATTTTGGTGAGTAATTGAACTCAACAGGCCTCCTAAAGCTCAGCCGTCATACAGACGTGAAAAACTGTGATTAATGAGGCCGATTGGACCTTTTCACAGGATAAACTGAGGACACAAACCTAAATTTATCTGAATAAAAACACTCAAATGTCCTCATTTCACATTTCATTTACTTTTGAAAGTCTCATGTTATAAGTCAAGAGCAGCTACAGCAGCCGATGATTTTGACCTGAAGTTCAACTAAAAAAATCAGCTGATCAAACTGTAATTTGTTAAACAAACAAGTCTGGAATGAGCTGACATGTGGAGGAGAATATCAGGCATGTTTATATAAAAAAACATGTTTTTAAGCTCTTTCATGGAGGTCTGATGTAGCTTCGCCTTAACAGGTGTAACACAGGTAACAAGGACAAAGCCAATGGAGCAACATCTGCATGAAACACGTCCGATCAGCCAACATTATATGAAAACTCCTGTGTAGGTGGACTGAGGGGGGGAATAAGTTTCAAATAACTCTAAAAAAGAAAATAATATTCCTAATTGTGTTTGATTCTTGGCGACTCTGCAGACCTGTGAAGGAAGCCGGTGTGCCGGTGTGCTGCTGCTGCTGCTGCTGCTGATGATGATGATGATGGTGACAGATCTGGGCCAAACAGTGTTTACAGATAATACAGTTTGTTCTTCATCACTGCTGCCAGTATGGCAATTTAAAAATGGGTCAGAGTGGCCACACAGGACAACAAGAGCGAGAAAAAAAAAAAGTCTAATAAATGGTTTAGTGTTGAATCAACCTCTCGGATTGATGCGTGGACACAATCTGACCCAGGATCTGCTCGTTCGTCTGAACCGTCCAGCTGGACCAGTCTGTGAGGCTCCGAGCAGATCTTACATCCTCTTTACAACTCCAGTGTCTCTCTAAAACATCTTAAACAACAACAAAAAAAAAAGGTCTGACCCGTGACCTTCCAGTTACTGTGCTGTCTGTGCGAACCGCAGAGCCGCCTGTCACCCCCAGGGGGCAGCAGAGGACCCGACGACAGCAAACGTCCCCATGCAGCAGCTCCGGTTTCGGCTGCACAGGCGGCTTTTCATTTTACATTCATTTACAAAAGGAACAAAAAAACAAGCACAATCTTCATTCTTTGTGACATTATTTCTACAGTACATTTGAACAGATTCATATTTGTAGTGCCTCTTTGCAAAATGAGATCTCGGCTTTGTGGAAAATAAAATAAAATAAGAAGTGGAAATTGAAGAGGGCCGCGGTTACGCTGAACGTTGTTACTCGAGAATGAAATAAACATGATTTTTCCAGCAGTCAGCGTCGAGATCAAGTAATCTTTCTTTTCTTTTTGAGATGAAGACAGAAAAACAAACGTTTCACTCAGTAAATCAAATAAATGAGATGATGTCTGATGTCAAGCTGCACCTGTTGAACAATGATGCTGATGCTGCAGGTGTATCTGCACACATTACAGCATCAGGTGGACATCACTCATTGGATGATGGGTCATGTGACTTTGCAGGTTTGCACACCTCTCTCTGGCTCATTGACTCACCAACTTTGGGTCTATTTGTTTTTACTCTAATTACTTGTTAGTTGTTTTGTTTCAAGCTGCAAGCAGGTCAGAACTACAGGAAAACTCAGAGATGTGACGTGTGAGTCGGTACCACTTTCCTTTCTAGAATCACAAATCCAAATGCAGCACCATCTGACGAGATTTTTGGGATTAAATAGCACCTCTGCATGTAGATGATGATGATGATTAGCGGTGACGAAGAAAACAAAGAGGGGAAAAAAGCTTCTGAACACCTGAGAAGAAGCAGAGACAAGCTGTCCTCCGTCTCGTTCTGCTTCCAGACGGTTAAAACGACGACCGACCGAAATCTTTTAATCACATTCACCTGATGACTGACGGTTTCTGTCTCTGCAGAAACGACTCGAGATACATGAACATCAAGACTTAAACCAGGCGTGATGCTCTCGTGGACAAAAAAAGAGCGAGAAAAAATCTGAAGAAAAGAGCGTTAAAAAAAAAAGTGAAGTGCTTTGATTCGTTAACGGTGCAAAAGCTTCGCCGGGGTCACCGGATGGAATAGCGAGCACATCCAGCTCTCTATAATTACAGAATGTCAACTTTGTTCATGCTTTCTGCTCTGACCTTTTCCCCGGTGCTAAAAGTGTGCCCTTTAACCAGACGGTGAGCAGCTTCCACTGCGCTGAACACGTGTGAGAGCCGGGAACTAAATGCGACGCATTCTTCAGGAGCAAAAAAAAATAAAAAAATTGCGAGTTATTAAATTGTTCTATTACTGTACCTGTCAGAGGGGCAGGGAGTTAATAACTGAGCGGCAGGAGATATTTCAGTGTTGGTGCACGCCTCCTCTTTTTTATGTCACAGACCTGCAGGTGTTGTAGGTGGCAAGTTGCTATATTGTACTCGGATGAAGGAGAAGAGGCATCAAACACGGATCCGACACCTAATGATTCTGCAAAACAGACAAATTACTTGTGACATTTCAAAAGCAACGGCTCTGATCCAAACAAGCAGCTGGAGTTTTCCTTCTTTCTTTCTTGTTTGAGTGTGTTTGTGGTTGTTTTTCATTCTCCGGTTTCCCTCATTTTGCCCCGTTTGACAAAGAAAAAAAGAAGAAGTAATGTTTCTTTAAAAAATGGACCGGTAATTTCAGATAAGAGCTGTGGGAAGAGCAGGTGGAGCAGATATAAAAGGAAAAAAAAAACCACGGGATCAGCTCAGAGCAACCTCACACATGAGGCATGAAAACGGAGAGCAGGGACGAGATAACTCGAGAGGCAATTTGAAAAGAAAGAAGAGAATGTTTTTTTTTCTTTTCTAGTGTTTTTTTTTTTCAAATCAATACCCGAGGTCTTCCATGAGATGCGGTCGAATCAAAAGTCTCATTTAACAAAAGGTGCAAATAAGGAAACGGACCCTGACGCTGCTGATGCATGTGTTTGTATGTGTGTGTGTGGGCGCGTGGCGTTCAGAGTCGGTTGGAATTCGCAGCTTCACTGCAGCTGCATCGATATGAACACAGACGTCAGCGCCGAGCGACGTGGAACCATCGCCATCGCACGTCAGAGAGGAGGGGGGGCTGCAATTAGGAGCGATGGATTTCTGAGGCAACGATCACAGAGGTGATGCTGAACTGTTGTCACGGCTACACACACACACACACATCAGCCTAATCACTTCAGTCAATCAGAGTCAGCCGATCTATAGGAAACCTGTTTCACAAGCGCTCGCGGCGCCGCGCTGCCAAAGGGACAATCGTTAAAACACCGGAGGGTTTTCTACCCGCCGACTGTTTTTGGTGTGAGTGTGTGTGTGTGTGTGTGTGTGTGTGCACAGCCGTTGGCTTTTGTTACAAGCGAAGGAGTAATTAGCTGGGAAAGTTCAATCGCCGCTGGCTCACGATTCCAGCCCGCCAGCGTTGATGGGATGTTGCCGAGGTCTCATTTGAACACCGTTTTTTCGGCTGAGACGAAAAGCTGCAGACGCGGCCGCGGAGACGAGGAGAGAGGACGGCGGCAGAGGACACAGCTGATTTGAAAATGTCACAGACTCTCTTTAGATGGCGGCTCGGCCGGCGTCCTACAGTGCGTCCTCGTTAAAGGAAGACCCGACACGCCGTTAGCTCGCTCCGAGGTCGGACTCGAACAGGACTCCGGTGTCACCGACCCTCAGTGCTGAGCCGCGAACACAACAGCAGGCGACAATGGGCTACAAATGGGTACAAGAACCTGGGAAGTGGGTTTCTGGAAGTGTGTGTGTGTGTGTGTGTGTGTGTGTCCAGTTTGTTCCTGCCTTCAAAATAAAACAACGCAAAACGATGAACAACAATAACTTAAGTGGGAGGAGATTACAGAAGGTTGCAGAGTCTCTGGGTTTTTCAAAAACTACGAGACGAGGATCTCTTCTAGCAGCAAGCCGTGGCCGCCTCGACTCTAACGAGGCGGTGTCGACAAATGTAAAATGTTTTTGAAGTGGGGGGGGGGGGGGGGGGGGGGTTTTTGGGGGGACCGGGCGGACGAGGGAGCGCCGACCCGCGCCGGCCCCCGCCGCCGGGGTGTGGGGGGGAGGT
>JAQMCX010000022.1:4517046-4577785 GCA_029814765.1 Acanthurus leucopareius
TTTTGCCTCTTCCTGCACTGTATCATTAATATTCTATTTCGATTTACTGGATATTTTAAATGTGCAAATAAAGAAAAAAAAAAAAACAAAAAAAACATGGATATTCTTCCAAAGCTTTTCAGGATATTTTAGTCTAGACCAAAGTGGTGGAGACCAACTTTACAATTAGCAACTTATAGAAAATAATACTCAGTTTTACGCCTTGACTGTTTCTCTTACCTGTGTTACTCTCGCCTCTTATAGGTCCATGTCCTCCCTGTATAGTGACCCAGACTGGAGCACCAACATGGACAGAGCAGTGTCCAGGCTGTCAGGTCCCGGGGTCGAGCCAGAGCAGGCTCTGGGCTGGCTGGACGAGAGGGCTAAAGAGGAGTACTTTTCTCTCACTGATATCTGGGGCATCTTGACCTCTGCTGGGATCATGAAACAGGTCTTAGGGCATAAGACACATGGACACTTTTTGATAAAGACAGTATATGCAGTCTTTTAGAGAAAAGTCTTGTGTTTCATCAGATGGACCTGCGACATCTTTCAGATGAGAGCAGTAGAAATGCCTCCAACCCTTACCCCATCTATTGTGCCTTGGAGAAGCATTGCCATACAGATGGACCTATAGAAGGTACAAGCACACATGTAAACATGCCACATTAGGACTTAGTGTACTGACAGTAGATAAGTGTGTTTCTATCTTGCATCAAATGTAAATAAAGACTCTGTCTTACAGGGAAATGGTTCGAGGTTAGCCCTCATGAGGCCGGTTTCACTGAGTTGAGCCTTTTCGTTGAAACTTCTCTCCTGGGCAGCAAATTTCAGGGTGGGGAGCTGCTGGAGCAGAAGCCAGAGATGGACATGGTCAAACTACAAGGTGTGTGTTCACAGACTCAGAGACTTTTTAAGAGATTGATGGAAATCTTCGAGTAATGAGAGCAATAATATAAGTACAATATTAAAGCTGAAGCAGTCAATATTTTTGCAACAACAATAGTTAAAATGTCCATGTATACTGTGGGAGGGGTCACTGTGCTAACAAACCAACAGAGAATAAGAGCTTTTTAAAAGGAAGAGAAGGATTAGGAGGATTAGGAGGGAAAGTAGGAGGAAGAGCAACCTTGGACTGATACTGTTTCAAAGCATCTAAAATCATGTGTTTCTAGTCCCCAGCATACAGGCAAGTAACTACAATTTACTTCTATGTCATCCAGGAACTGAACTTCCTCTGACTCAAAAGCAAATCAGTATCCTAATAAGTGAGTGACAGATGGTTTCACATTGTGACACTGAAATTTGCCTTTGTGCAGTTCTGTGCAGCCAAACTAATACCAAAAATTCAATTTTTATGTAAAAATTCTGAGAATTTGTGTACATAATCTAGACAACATAGAGATAGCTTTGATTAATATTTGAGGACTGACTGCTCCATGAGCAACAAACTGATGTTTAAATATCTTGTGTACATGAGGACAATAGTCAAACATTTAAAAAAAATGTTTTTCAGACACAGTTCTTAAATTTATCGCATTTCTACCATGACAATGTAATTTTTTTCATGAGCACCATAGATTTATTTTGCAAGAATTTGCAGAATCTTTTTACGTTCAATTTTAGTTAAAACATTTTATTGCACCATAGGCTCAAGTTTTTGATCATCAAAAATCTGCCTGGATCATTTGCAGAGGACAGTTTGAAAATGCAGTGGAGAAATTTGATGTGGAATGAGCAAAAAATGTAAGAGGAGAGAGATTTAATTGGTTTTACAGTTTAAAAAAAAAAAAAAAACAGAATTGACTTTATAATTGTACCAGTCTGCCTGGCCCCTTACTATCATCCAACTGCAGTTTCCCTCAGCTTTAATGAACATTTCAGCACTGATGTGTTGAGGAGAACTAGATGTAGTGTTGGAGGTAAGGCCCTGTTTGTTCCTGCAAGAGTTGGTCAGCGCTGCAATGCGTCAATAAAATTTGACTTCCAGGTATTAAATACCCTCAGCATTGCTCCCATGTTGTGGGGCTCATTAACTGTAAACACTGGAGACTTCCGCTAGCCAAGCAAGCTCACTAACAAACCCTTTAGCCATCTGCTGACTTGTAAGGACATTAAAAAATTAAATCTTGCAGCTCCTTTTGTCTTTTGAATGTTACATCAAATTTGATCAAAATTAGATGTTCATGACATCACCTATTTTTACATGAGCTCAGGCTTCTTGGATCCTGTTAAGCGAGCACAGAAAAATACTGTAGGATTTGTCGGTGGTGCATATTAAGCCTAGTTGTCAAACTGTGTGTGTGTGTGTGTGCGCGTGCGTGCGTGCGTGCGTGTGTGTGTGTGTGTGTGTGTGTTAAAATCCTGCAGGTGTTCTTGGTTGTGCACTGGCTCATGAGGAGGTCATCAAAGAGTTCATCCCGTCCTGGCTAAATGGTAATCTCAACGTGACATTTACATATATACTAACCATGTTTTTCATGCTGCAGGTGCAAATCTTTTGTTGAGTTGCAAAAGTGGTCACAGCTATCTGTATGTGTGTTTGTTTCAGTGCCCGAGCATATAGACAGTGCTGCTGAAGAGTACCTGCGTGTATACAATGTCCTTGATAAACTAGTTGCCT
Source organism: Acanthurus leucopareius (assembly GCA_029814765.1). Classification (NCBI taxonomy): domain Eukaryota; kingdom Metazoa; phylum Chordata; class Actinopteri; order Acanthuriformes; family Acanthuridae; genus Acanthurus; species Acanthurus leucopareius. The sequence continues at coordinate 4,519,649 of JAQMCX010000022.1, forward strand.
TGACCGCAAGCTTCTATAAGGATCCCACTGCTTTGTCTGACCTGAGCAGGCTGCAGAAAGCACTGGAAGGTAGGAGTGATCATGATGATGATAATCCTGCTCAGATGGTTTATAATTAAAATGACCTTTCACCAGACTCTTTCATTGAATCCATATGTTTTGGTGCTGGTTCTCAAAAACTATTAATGTTTCGATTCTCCTCCCACTTCAACTTTTCTGTGTTTGTGATGAAATGGAACAAAAAATGTCTGGTTCAAAATGCCACAGTGTCCATGAGAGTCCTGTCTTTTGCAGACAAGGTAAATCACAATGAATCCACATGGCGGGAGATAGAGAGTTCAGAGGACAGAAAAAGTCTGTCTCAGCAGTGGATTATGGAGCTGCTGGGGGCAGTGGAGACCTGGAGCCAAAGTCTGGAGGACGGAGAGTTCAAAGCGCATGGTCAGTGTGCAGCAGATAAATGGCCATGCCTATCAGTGTAGTAGATGAAAGACTCTCTTCATCCAAATGAGTCATTAACATGCCTGTTTTTTTCTTTTCTGCGTGTTTTCCTCCAGTCTCTCTGATCTCTAAAAAAATCCTCCCTTTGATTATTAAATGGGAATGGGGAACTACTGGAAACTTCCTACACCAATACCAAGGTTAGAAGACACACCTCATAAGTACTAATCATGAAAAACTTTGGTGAAAAAAACTTTTTTGTTTGATTTTAGAAAGGAATATTGTTATATGCAAGATAGATATCATTACTCTTTGTTGAAAATTAGATTAAAAGTTGGTCACCACTCTCCTGTCTGTGCAGTAAAGTTGAAGCTAATAGCAGGTTTATGTAGCTTAGACAGGATTCAGTGGGAAATAGCTGGAATGGCTCTTTCCAAATGTGACAATATCCACCTAAAGCACCTCTAAATCTCAACAAACAACATGTGACATCTTTTTTATATTATCCACAAACAAACAAACAAACAACAATTTAACACCCTATAGCAGATTATATGCTAAATGATTTCTTAAGGAGATACTGTAATTTCCTGAATTATGTCCTCACTGAGAGCTAGCAGGCAGCATATTGTCGTGCTTTGGTTCATTCTCATTGCTCTCATTAGTGCTGTTTCCAGCAGTAGGCAGCTGTTTGTGGTGCTGATAAACCTGCTGTGTGCCAAAACAGCAGATGGACACAGTAGTTGAATGACTGGTGAATGCAGTGGAGCATTTAGCTGCAAAAGAGTCAAAGATTTGGAGTTGGTAGAGACCAAAATCAGAGCTAAAAGAAATGTGAATGTTGGACTTTCATTCATGAGATGTGGAAAACATGACTCATAATGAGTGCAGATGATGCTCCATGTCTGCTTGATGTGTAACTATTTGCCATTTGGAAAGAGATTCTTTGAGAGAGAGACTTTTACATGTGAAAAAAAACAAAAGAAAAAGACATAAAGTAAGAAGACAGCGGCGATTTTTAACAAAGTAATGGACAAACACAGAACAATAATGAAGAAGCATAGTAAGAAGGTAGATAGATACATTGAAACAGATTAGCTTGAAGTTTGGTTCGACTGAAAAACTCAACTTTTTACTTATGTTTCTGTGATGGGCAGATGCAACTGTTCCACCTTGCCTCCACCTGAAAGAGAGATTCCACCTGATAGACGCCGGGCTGCTGATTAATGTTCCGTACCCTCCATTTCTGGGAGACAAGAGAGACATTGACCTCATTATCGCACCAGAGTACAGTGCTGGAAACATGTTTGAGGTACTGTTAAGTGTGTGTCTGTGTTCAGTCTCCCTGAACCCCAGACTGATGTCTGCAGTGCAGTGCTAATATCATATGTAAGCCTTTGACTACAAGTCAATCAAATCAAGTTGCATTACAAGTATGACTGAAATACTCTTACTAGTGACCCAACTCACATAGTTTAATGTTTAATGGAAGGTAATGCAACTTAATGCAAACTAGTCTAGGGTTGATTTTGGTGCTTTAATATCCAAAACCCTTCCACATACCACTTTAACGTCTGCACTTCCTTCTCTGCCACCCTTTTCCAGTGACTGTGCAGCAAACACAAAGCAAACTTTTAATAAACTTCCAACAAGATTCCAATAGTCTCAGTTTGGATTCAGTTCCTTCATTTTTGCTCCAGTGCATATCTTACATATACTGTACTGTAATGTTTAGTTATTCCTTCCATAATGTTACACAAACCGCAACTTTCGTCCCCCTTTTGAACAATGAAGCCATTTGAAGGACATGCCATTACATTTTATTGTCATTTTATTTCAGATCATTGTGATTTCAGCTTTGTATTCATGTAATTTAATTGACTGATTAATGTCACTTATTCCTGTTCCTGCATACAACTTTTATATTAATGTTGGGAACATGTACTTCTAATCAGTCTAACCATTAATAGTGTGATTTATTGCCCCTCCTGTGTGCAAATTTGTGGTGTTGCATATGTATGTTGATTTTGAGCATTCAATCTCTGAAACCTGTCTGAAACAACTCTCACCTGCTGCTAAATCCACAGACTCTGACTCTTGCCAGAGACTATGCAGCTGAGGTGAAGAAGCCTTTCCCAAAGATAGATGACCAAATATTGGAGGACAAAGACCTTCCAAAAGACTGCTATGTTTTTGAGGGGAAAGAGCAGGAGCCCACGATCATTTACATGCCGCTCTTCAACAGACAAAACTGCAAAGGTCTGTTACAGCCTCACATGCATATTTTTAATGGCTTTTCCTCTGAGAAGGGGAGCTGCTATGGAAGCAAATGAAACGGGATGAAACAGTCAACTGTTCCATTGTACACAAAAGTATAATCCTTTAACTCATGAACTCATGGTAAATACCGTCCAGCATCAACCAAGGTAACCGTCTACCAGATGCTTAATTCATAGAAATAAGTTTACAAGAAACAAAATGAGAAGTTATCTGTGAACAGTAACAAAAACAAAATCGAGAAAAAATAAATAGAATGCAGAATTTTGTAAAGCAGAATTCAGGGTATTTCTTTTTATTAAGTCTCAACTGTCTCATTTTTTGTATGCAGGAGTTCAGGCCCTGGAGCTACGACCCCATCACTTAGTCACTCTCTTGTATCTGGTTATTTTCCTCTTAGTCAGAAGTTTGGTTAAAGTTACACTGGTGTAAAGAGTCTGTAACACCAAACTCAAAGTACCCTTTGCTTAAAAGACTTCATGTTCCTCAAGACATTTGTGACTGAGGGGAAAGATGGACATTTGCTGTGTGAACATTTTGGAATCTTCATAATTTTTAAAAGGCCTAGCAGACAGTCAGTGATAACGTTAACTAGAGTAACAACATGAGCTTTTACTCCATGTAGCTGTATGTCATGAGACACCAGCCCATAGACAGTCATTATGCATTTATTGGAAAGCAATTTTAAGTCTTTTTCCACAGGGAGCCTGTGTGGAACTGTGTGCAACCTACAGGACACTTTGCCATGCTTTGCACAGTGGTTCACCATTTATTTAGTATTTATTATTAGCTTATTTAGGAACAGCACTTTTGGAGCATTTTTTGAAATCACCAGAGCCCACTATGTCCTGAGTTCACCATTGGTAAGAGCTGATCAGAGCTTAAACAGGTGATCACTGTTTGCTACAGATGCCGAGGAGTTCAAAGCAAAGATGGCAGAGTTCTCCACCTTCCAGCGTCCCTTCAGCCAGGAGAAGATTGAGTTTGTGTTGGAGACGGCGAAAACCAACATGAAGAACAACAAGGAAACACTGCTAAGGGAGATTAACAAAGCGGTTCTCCACCGACAAACAAGAGGTAGGCTCGGGGAAGGTGTTAAGTGAGGCACAGAGAGACATGAAAGAACTGAAGATGATCTTGAAGCCATGTCACTGTGGGTCAAAGCTGAATCTCACATCTTCATAGCATGTAATCTGTTGATCTCACTGTGTCTGTGGAGACCATCTGTGTGAGGGGAGATAAATAAGGGTTTAATAATCTGATATCTGTCTTTGTCTGAGACAGAGAGAGCTCATTTCACTGGATGGCTGATGGATAAATAAAAGACTTATCAGAAATCTAACATGTCCTCTTCTTCTCCCTCCTTCTGACTTTCAGGAAGCTGCCAGACCCCTGATTCCTGTCTTCGGAGTTTGGTGTGAACTAACATTGGTGCTTTTATCATGAATACAAGACAATTACTACAACTTAACATGAATGTATTGGCTAATCACAGAAAGCAGAGAAAACACAGCATAACACAACCAATACATATGTAACTGCATGAAACTAAACCTGATAAACTAACTGCATCTGTCTTTAGACTGACGCTATAAAAACATATCCACTGAAAAGATGGCAATGAGTGTCTTCTTTTGGTTTTATGAAATGTATGTATGCTATATGGCCAAAAGTATGCAGACAACCCTTTTGTCATGTTGTAGGTCAGACCTCCTAGTTCTCAATGAAGATAAATCTCCATCCGTCCTTCTTTTGACGCCTACAGGGGGCTCGGTGATAGTAGGCTAAGCAGGATAGTCCAGATGTCCCTCTCCCCAGCTCCTTACCATATTTCTATGACTGAATCCAGACCGAAGAAACTCATTTTGGTAGTTTATGCTTGCAACATTCTTTATTCTTTTTCTTTCTTGTCACTACCCGAAGCTCCTTATGTTGTAGTTGGAGCACAGATTAACTGTGAAATTGAAAACTTTCCTCTAATGCTCTGCTTGCTCTTCAGCAAAACGGTCTGGTACAAGAGATGTTAAATCTACAGCAAAGTAGAGTACATTCAAATTATATTCCTCCATCTTTGTGGTAATTGTTTAAACATGACAAGGTCCCTGTGTATAAACTAGTTAAAGAAAAGGGTTTGTGACTGTGGAGGATTTAAGCTCCATACAAAACATTTGGAATATATTTTTTTCACTACCTGTGAGCCTGAAAGGCCTGAAAGCCCAACATAAGTACTTTAAAAGCATTGAGATAATTTCTCATGTGAATGAGTAATTAACAATGATACAATTTTTCCCTGTTGTGTTTTTTTTGGATTGATGATCTATAGTCTGGTTAAAATAACAAGAAAAACCTAGTTTTAGTTGAACATGTGGACATACAAGTTTGTTTTGTTTCAGAACGACCGGGGAGGCCAGTCATGACCCAGTGCACACAAAAGTATGGTTTGGAAACTTAAAGCTTTCGTGTACCGACAGTGAGGTCAGGTTTTCCAGTTTTGTTTGGATCCTGAATGAAGAATGAAGTATTTTATTTCATTATTCCAACCAGTGCGCCCATGTCGGACTTTTAAATAAAGTTTTTAGCTCGATTCAAATAGATTTTCAGCATGAGAAGAACATTTCTTAGTTGCAGCAGCATCTCTCAAACTTAAATGAGATCTTGATCTTCAAGAATGAGGCATTGTGTACCTAATGTTTCAGGGGGAACATTTTGGAATCTTCATATATTTTAATAGGCTGAGCAGTCAGCTAGTGAAATCATTAACTAGGGCAACGACATGAGCTTTTTGCAGCTGCATGTGATGGGGTACCAGTCCTCGGAAAGTCAAGATGCAATGAATGTTAAACTTTCAAGCCTTTTTTGAAGCATGTGGGGAGCCTGTATGCCTGATACATTTTCATTGACAGTGCATCCTACAGGCCACTCTGCCATGTTTTCTTGCACAGTTATCCACCATAAACAGAATTCTTTATTTAGTATTTTTCATAAGCTTATTCAGGAGCAGCACCCCTGGACCTTTTCTTTTCTTTTTTGATTACCAGAACCCACTACATCCTGAGGCCACCACTGGCAAGAGCCAATTGGATTACCAGTTACCAATAATCATTACCATTGCTTTGAGAACATGGTTAGACTGGACCACTGACCAGTAGCATTATTATTTTGATGACCTAGGAATGAGACTTGACAATAAACCATTTTGTTCTTGAGAATCACTCCAACGCTGTCCAGCTGCAGCCCAAGACAAGCCTTTGGCAGGATGAAAATGAGGAACTTTTTTCTTTTAAATATAAATCAGCAACAATCAATCAATCAATCAATCAATCAATCAATAGTACAGAATGCCTAATCCTCAAACTTTATAGTAACATTCGATGAAATCATGAGCCCCAAAGGCTTTTTAATTTTAGTAAGGCATTGAATGGTGCTTTATCTAGGGGATGGTTAAGCTTAGCATGTAGGGATTGTGCCATATTACATTAAAAAAAAAATATTTGGATCAAATTTTTCATATCAAAATTGTAATTCTTCCCATTAAATAAATCATTGCGCTGTGAGATTGACATAAATGTCATTAGTCTCTTTTTGAACAATTACTTTGAGCCTACATCCAAACAGTTAGATTTTTCCACCTTTTTGTAGATTATATGCAGAAATTAAAGAGAGATTGATTTTATAAATATTTAACAAATTACATAGATATAGCCATATCATATTTGCATTTTTTCTTTCTCGTTGTTGTTTCTGAGAAGTGTTGTTTCCTCTGTTCCTACCTCTGCACACCATGGTGTGACAGAAGTACATGCAGGAGCTTCTCTGGAGCTTCAACTGGATGCTACTCCAATATTACTCTCAGACCTGGGTCTTTGTTTTCACAATAGTAAGTAGAAATTATTACACAGGTTTTCCAAGAACTTTCCCTCATAAATTATTAGGAAGTTACAGATTCCTGTGAAGGATGTGTCAGATTTTAGTTTTGCATGTCAGGTTTTAAGTGCTATTTTAAAGCCTTGGCCAGAAAATACATCCTAGGTCTAAAAACATTTATATCAGCCTGAAAATCTACATTTATGGCTGTATAATATAAACCTCCTCAGATAGTTACAACCTCCAAATTCCCAGAAAAAAATGACCTCTGCATCTTCAACTACGATGATAGAGTTGATATACATTAAAAACTTTGTCTGAATGCAAACATTATACTTATCTACATACACTGTGCACGCATTTGCACCATATTCTACATATTTGTGTGCCGTTTTGTCACTTGATCTTTTGAACAGAATCATGCGGTCTGCAGTGCATGTTTTGAAGTAACCGGAATGTAACGCTAGATGTCGCACAACATCCACAGGACGGAGGCGCGGTGTCTTTATGTAGGTCAGTACAAGCGTGCGTTCATCAAGGCCATCTGCATCTAACACACAGCATCCACAGTTGGTTGCTTTGCAACTGTGTGTGAATTTGGGGAGAAAGAATGAGCAAGTGGATTATTTTCTTTTATCGGTGAAAAATGTGATATTATGACTTGAGAGCTTTACTTTCTTTTCTTTTCTGTCTTTTTTTGTGATTGATTGTGACGGTTTTTGCTTGACCTGTTATTATAGAGTGTCATTATTACACTTTGTAGTTTTTCCATATAAAGTATGACTTTGTTGCATTGAACTACTTGGCATATCCCACATATTCTTTATGAACTATACCTCGTTTCCCCATTTATATTTAATGTCTCTAAAACTAAAAAAACAATATCACATTGTCTTTTCTTCAAAGCTTTTTCTGTATTAAACTCTGTCATCATATACTATTATGGGTGTCTGTTCCTCCTGTCGGTCTGTGCGCCCTCAGCGCGCTCTGTGTCGTCAGTGAAGTTGCCTGATCCGCTGCAGTCGAACGAGCGGTGCGCCACAATCAGCCGCTTTAACGAAAAAAAAGAAGAAGAAAATGCTTCATGGAGGGATTTCACCGCTGAAATGTCTTGAGGGTGAACAGATACAGAGATAAATACGTGACAGAAGCGGGCTAAAGCACCCAAATGTTGCCTGAGCATCAAATAGACGAGCGAAGGTGGACGACGCTGTGAGGACCGGATCTCCTGCCAGGCTTCACACCATCTCTGCGCTCCGCGGGCGAGAGACGGACAGAGGAAGAACTAAGAAGAGGGGAGAAAATGTTCAAAGTTAGGCCGTGTCGTTTACAAGTGCGACCCCGCCAAGCGCCGTCCCGCAACAGCTGCAGAAAATGAGCATGAATTGAACGAAGAATGCATGTCGTTTGGGATATTTCTGTGATTTTACAAACATATATCATCTGCACGTCATCAGGTAAGGCGCCAAAAAGGATCTATGGTCCTTCAAAATATTAGAACAACATGAAAATAAAGGAGACAGTTACAAATGGATTGAATGTTGCAGCGATGCCATCACTTACAGTAAGTCACAATTAGATAGAAGAGGCTACAGAAGTATTATATAATTTTTATAATGATATTTCCATTCAAGTATGTTGGATAATTGGCTGAATTTAGTTCTCATTTTCTATCAAGTCACCATAAAGAAGCCTCATCTGCATGCCGTCGCCTACTCATCTCACTTTTCCCATGCAGCGGAGTGTGTGACTTACAGTATTTATGTGTCAACAGGCTCTTTTCACAGAGACACATACATTAGCCCGTCATACTGATTCAAAACCATTGGCAGAATGGGATTCATACCACACTTCACAACCCAGCACTTTGATCAGCCTCCTCTACATGCTCACAGATGCACTCACACACACCCACCTACACACACACACACACACACACACACACGGAGGCAAAATAAAACACAGTGTGAATTATAAATAGTTAATGACTATCACTGTCAGTATGTCAGAGAGCTCACACAGTATGGCCATGTCAGTTAGGCAGCCATCCATCTAGTCAGATACACACAGTGATTCCCACAACGGGATGAGTCAAGACTTCCTACTCATCACTACTGAAGCTGCCAATCTCAGTTTCTTACCAAAAGGCTGCAGGACCACTGATGGTGCTATTTTAATGATAATCCCATGTGAATATCAAGAGACAGCAGCATTATTTCTTGATAACTGACCCACTTCAACAGATCATAGGAAACGTATTCAGACATGTATGAAGAATAAATCAAGAGACAGTAGATAAATGACCTTTCATTTTTTTTACGTTGCTGCCAAAGGAGAAAACAAATTATTAATTGAGTTCTTTTATTGTGATTTGTCTTTATAAGATAGTGACAGTGTAGATACTGTCAGAAAACGTGGGGAAAGAAAGAAGAACATGACATGCAGACAAAGAAAATTGAATCACTTCATGAGAGAATACAAAAAAACACTAACATGGTGAGGCTGACCCTTACCCTGGATCCTGCAATCCCCATAATGCAATTAAATAACATCTTTCTTGAGCCTGTCCATGCCTAGTGTGTGTAGATAACTACTTATTAATCTCTGAATACTTCTTGTGCACCCTGCCTAGTTAAACAGCAATGATATCAACATGGTGCCTCAGCAGCTGTATTAATAGAGCTGGATACAGTACTGCCCCTAAATTTTGCCGTCAATTCGTCCTACTGGCCACTTAAGGTATTACAAAGAAAAAAAAATCTGACAACTTAAAAAGCAAATTTTGCCACCGACCACAATCATACAGACTGGTGTAAAACTGTTGACAGGATTCCTCTCATAACAAAAGAAGTTATTCATTGCTATTTTAATAATTAATTTTTTTTATCCCTAGAGTTTTAATGTTTGTTAACCTGTCCTAGAGCTAACTCAGCTGCTCTTATTTTTATGACATGAAAAATTTTTGGGCTGAGCAGGAATATGCAGGCAAGACCAGGGGGAGACCTATTAATTAGCACATGCAACGGGTCATACAAAGTAGAGACAGACCCAGAAGCTAGTGTGAATGATCAGAATACTTCCTCCACCACTGCTTATCCAATTATCTCAGTAGGCTTCTGCTGTCTTGTTACTGTTTGGTTCATGTGACCTGGTTCTGGATTAGTGCAACACAAACTCTACCATTCGGATCTACCTGTCAGATCCCGGCGGCTCCCTTTTAATTGTGCTGCTGCTGCTAGGCAGGCTGGTTAGATGCAGCATTGGAGCTAGAGCACAATCAGAGGCAGCCCGAGGCCAGAAAACACACAGGACACAAAGTGTGAAGTCACATGTACCACAGGCGGTTAAGCGATCTTGTGCAGGCTGACAATGGGGATTCACTGCACTCATCCCATGTTAAAAAAATGGCAAGTTGACCTACTTTTAAAGCATCAACACAAGTTAATTTAGCTTATATACCACAATATAAATTATATTGGAATGAATGCACATTTGTTACAAATAAAAAAACCATTTGGGTACATTGATTTACTGTAATAAAATGTTTTTAAATTAAAAAAGAAAGCAGAAAAGTATAAGATGACCGTTTTTCTTGTTTCTAACAAGGCTTGTTTTAGCTTTTGCAAAACTAAAATGAAGAATTCACTGTGCCTGACCCTTTCTAACAAGAACATTTCAATGTTTCAATGGTAAAATTACAAAAATAAAAATGTTTTCTTGATGCTAGAATTAGTGCTAACAACAGTTTTAAACTTGTTGAAGTTAGACTTTCCCTCTGGACCTTTTGCATCACTAGAGGCATCTAAAGATTGGTTTGATATAAGAGTGAATATAAGTGTGGCACCCAGAATTAAGATCTATTGCTTTTTTGTGATCTTTGATCTACAAAGACACTGTCAGATTTGTGCTCAAGCTTGGCAAAAGTGCCCACAGATTAGTGACTTATACCTGAGTGTTGACTTTTCATTTGACAATAATGACTCCATACTAGAAATATGTACACTAAGTTGTGCTTAATTAGGCTGACATTTAGATGGCTTAATTATGTTCCACAAAAAAAAATCTACTGAGATGTTGGATCTGTATCTTGTTATCAGTGTTTTACTTGCATCCATAGGTGCTCAGTCTGAACAGGCTTAAAAAGCAGACCATTAGTTTATGTGTGAGGACAATTATAGATATAAAGAAAAACCCTTCTCCATTTATAGATAGCATGGATTAACAACTCACACTGTCTCTCTATCTTCTCCTTCCCTTTCATAACCTTTGTGTTCTCTTGCCCCTGTGTTTTCTTGTACCCTTTCAGACCTTGCCATTCCCCACCTGTCTACCAGTTTCACACCTTTTCTCAGTCAGCTGAACCCTTGCCTCCCTGGACAGCTGCCCCTTGATTCCTGATTTCAGTGTCCTGTAAAAACCAGCCATTTTCCTCTTAACTCACCCTCTCCAAGTTGCTGTGCTGCCATTGTGGTCCAGCTATTCCTGCCACTCCATCGCTCTGTCAGATTTCTTTGCATCTTTAGGCTTTAGCTTGCCTGACGGTAGGTCTGCTTTGACCATAGTTGTAAGTTAAGTGGCTTAAATTCAACCTTACACAGTTAGAAAGCTTCAATGTACTTAAAAATACTCTCAATGAGAGTGGCCATATACATGAAAATGGTTTCACAGGCACTAACCCCACACATGGCTGCTAGGATGATGATACCTATTTAATTATGAAGACGAAATAATGCTTTGTATTATATTACTTTGGCTTAAACGTTACTGTGATGAAGTCACGTCATGGCCACAGTTTCGCTTCATGTCTTCTCCTGCTTAATAATGTTCCTTGTGAAAACCCGATTATATTTTTTATGAATTTAAAATCCCTGGTGATGAGCTTTATTGGTGAGAGGTGTGTCATTGTCTGGTATGAGTACATTTTTCTTTTCTTTTTCTTCACTATTTTCCCATTTGTTTAAGCTTTGCAGTTCAACGGGAGCATCGCTGTCGGTGAATTATTTACACTCCAAAAAATACGAAGAACAAACATAGCTCATTTACTAAAAAGCATTTCCCTCTTTCTGTCTTTCTCCTCGCAGCTCAGCCTATTACATCCAAGCTTGATGAGAGTTGGTGGGCGTATAAGGACGTGGTGCAGGGAAGCTTTGTTCCAGGTAACAGACCATCACCCACCTCACACAGAACATGGTGTCATAACTTAAAAATAACATTATGTGTGAAATTCTAAGAAAGATGTGCTGACAAGAGTTGCTTCCTTATGATAAAAGTGTCAGTGTGTTGTATCAGAGTGACATGGCAGGGACTCCAGTGCTGCTGAGCCATGCTATGAGCACATGTAATCTAAGCATTGTTTTCCATCAAACAGCACTGAAGAAGGTGTTGTCGTTCTCAAGGATGTGTTGGAGTTTGCTAGTGTGCACTGATTTGTGTTATTAGGTCTTCATCTGAAAGCTCACTAAGACTTCTTTGATTTGTCTTTGCAGTTTCCCATTTCCTACTCATCTGCTGACAAAATGGTGCTCAAAATGTTCTCTGTTTTACAGTCACATTACAGCCGGAGATATTAAATAAAGACAGTGAAAATAAACCAGATAAACCAGATTCTGTCAATTAACTGCAAAAATATTAACTTATCCAAAAACTGCGATCTTTTTGTGTTCATTTTTGCACTGACACTCTAAAGTTTGATTGACGTTTGTTGTTGAGTCCACTGTATCATTTCCTGTTACTATAAACTGATTGATTTTTTTATACTCAAAGCTGAAAGAGTATACTGTGATACTTAGTACACAGTATGTACCATACATATTAGTATATAGTATAAATTTGGACTGAACACAACTTTCATAGTAAGCTCTAGAGATCTAAGTGACATATGTTAAATTTCCTGAGGCTGTTTTACAGTAAAAGCCCCTCTGGCTGTGTACTTTCAAGAAAAGTCATGCAGGAGGAAATTGGATGCATGTATGCAAGGGTTCCTGTTTATCCTGTGTGCGTGTAACAGTTATTACTAATGTACACAATTACATGTAGAGAAGTCATTACTGTATGGAAATATGTGCTTAAAAAATGTAGCCCATAAATAGTATCAAAAATGGGGCTAAATGTAATTGAAATCTTACGGATTATAACTGTAATATCATTAAGGATTTATTGTGAATTACTGCTTCCTGTTTTAATGAGTTGGTGGGATTCTCTAACACTTGCAACTACAAAGGCAGCTCAGTATGCCCAAGAATTTCATTAATATAGGACAGATATTCAGTGATTTTTATCCACTGTTACTGCTCTGTGCAAATAAGAAAACAGTGTGATGCAGACAGAAAGGGTGTGTTGGTCAGGGTGGTGGATGGATGGTTAGATGTCCCATTACAATCAAGCTAATGTCAGCTGTTTTGTAAACCAGAACCAGGACCTTCCCCTTTTTTTATCATAATGTAAATGCAATACACAAACAATGTAGAGAGAAGAAATTACTTTCATGCTGGATTTTGCAGAATCATCCAATAGGCTATGAACAGTCTTTGTCAGGCCAGCAGAAAGGCCAGTTATCAGGCTAGGCGTTTATTAATGAATTGATGAGATGATGTAGATGAGGCACACTTCACACACCTCTACACTTCTATTGTCACATGCAATTAATTAACTTGAGCCAAGTTAATTACGTTGGGTAGTCACTGCATCTGAACTCGCTCTCTGCAGCTCTGCACATATAGAAAAGGACCAAGAGCTTTAATTAATAATTCACTGAAATCAACTGAGTTTCATTCAGAGTTTTACTTTCATTTAAATGGCATATTTCCTGTTTTAGAATGAGACTGTAATATTTCCAAATGAAAAAGTGTGTGAAGGGTGTGACAGGCCTTCTGGGAAATTTGAGACTGACAGTAGGCTCATCACATCAGTGAGCGTAGCCTGACTTTGACTACAAGCTTTTTAATCCTTAGTCTGCTCTCATACTACACCTTTTTCCTCGCTTTGTGTTAGTGCTGTGCCAGCACAGGAGAAAAATGTCTGCTTCGAGCTGTTTTGTGGGAATAAAGTGGGAATGTAGTCAGCAAAAAAAAAAAAAAAAAAAATAGAATGATATTCAGATCTCAGGTCAGTGATGAGTGTCATGTTGTGCTTACATTTTTCTGTGATCACCTTTGCTGCCACATGAGGCGCGCAGGCAATTGGCTGAGATAAGAGGGGCAGAGCTGTGGGTGTTTTGAAAAGGAAAATACTTAGAGATGCCAGCCTTAGAGCCAAAACAAAAATCACTATTCCTTGTTGAGCGAGAGTATTGCTAGATGACCCAATGGAGTTTGCAGGGAAGGAGAGGGAACAAAATGATGCAACTTTAGTGCTGCTTTGCTGTAAACACTGAGGCACTCCGAATGATGGATAAAAGGAGGGAGCCTGGCAGTGCCACTGTGTTTCGCCTGTGAGTTATTACTTTGGCAACCTAAATTATACAAAACTAAATATAACACAAAATACAGTATGCGCCACAGATGCCATGGAACAATGGAGGGCCTTTGGCAGGCGTACATAGGAACATGCATGTCTGCTCCTTTGCTTAATTTCACAGGTTTGTTCAGCAGCTACTGAGGCAAAAACACCCTCAGGATTTGTTGGGTTCAGGTCCACTTGGTTACTCCTATAACCCCTCCATTACCATTCCTCCAACCCTTCTTCAGCTTCTTAGCTGACGTTATTGGATGGAAAATGAATCAGTTGTGAATGTAGTGTATAAAAGCCCCATTTGAAACTTCTCATCCGCTGCCTTCCAGAGCGTCCTGGAGGGGGCCATAGAAAAGCTTTGGGAAGTGGCTGTGCACTGCTATCAGGGGTGTGTTGGCTGATCAGACATATGTTTGCAAAACTAAGCGGCTAGTTTCACCATTTTACTCCTTTTTCTTGGGAAACCTAAAAATACAGTTTTAAAAACTTCTGTTAAAGCACCAGTCTTATCTTTGTTTCACATGTTGGAGTAGGTGTTTGAATGTGGCATCCTCTTTCTTCATCTCCTTGTGGTGCACCAAGGCAATATAGCTTATTATTGACCCCTGAGGCTGGAGGTTAGACAACACCTGCTGGTATTTGATGGTTGGTTAAAACAACAGTTGTAGTGGCTGTTTTTTTTAACATGTGACACAAAGGTTAGACCAGTAGAACTGAGCTTCTATGGAACCTTGTAGGACTCTCTCCCATACAGCATCGAGACAGTCCTGCACAGGAGGAGAATTTATAATGTTTAAATAGGTATTTACGTCTTGCTATGCATATCCAGTGTTTCTTCAGAGCATTGGTTTTGTACTCCCTCTGAAGTAAGCAAGACTTCGTCAAGTACATTAACACAATGGGCAGCATATTTGAGAGGGACACAGGGTCAGCAGACTGCAGAAAAAGCAAAGGACAATGTCAAAAGGGGAATTTTTTATGAGAGAAACTAATGAGACTTGTAGACTCTGCCAACAGACATTTTATGCATGCATTTGATGAGAATAAGACAAGAAGACTGATACTGCTCTTATATGTCTGCACGCAAAAAATCAACTTCTGCTGACAGTCAGTTCACTTAGCCTGGCATAAAGACAGGAAACAGAGGAACAGCTAGCATGGCTCAGTCTGCATGTCTGTCTGTTTCTGATCCAGGAACACTAATCAAATTTGATATTCATAAGGGCTAAAAATGATCTTGTAGAATGTATTATTTCTCTTCTTATTAGCAATTCATTTTCGTCCAGCACTAATCATCACTTTCAAATACTTAAATAAAAACATTTACAGTGGAAAAAACCTGTGTAACGTGCTGAGATCTGTCTCTCAATAATGTGATCGTGCTAGTGACATCCAGTCGACAGGCCCTCCTTTACATATAAATATATGTGTCCTTTTTCTCGATTTTGGCCCACATCTCAATACGGAAGTGAGTTAGAAATGCTTAGTAGAAATTTAAGTACGCATGGTGCCTCCCAGGCCAAGTGAAGCAAGGCTGCTGTATTGTTTAAGGCTCTACTCCCTCTGCAGAGGATGAGTTTGGCATTCATTTTTATGCATGGGAAGACTTGTAAGCTACTCTTGCTAGCTTTTGGCGGGCAGCTAAAAGTTAGGAGGTTAATATGAGGCTTCAGCAGTCTGAGTTAATCAGCACGGATATCTTTCAAGCCAATTGTCTTTCTGTGCAAAACTCCCTCTTTGTGTTTCCCTGGACAGTATTTCCCTGAGCTGCAGTGGAGGGATAATAACACCAAGAGGGAATTTCCTAACAAAAAGACCATAACTTTGGTAGATACTCATTTGATTTGTCAAACTCAGAATGCTGAGGCCTCATATGTGCTTCAGATAAACTTTGGACTGTGGATTTTGTCCACCATCACTTACATTTGAAGGAAGGATGTGAAAAAGAAAATATCAGTTTCAGTCTCTTGGGCTGAGCTTCACTGTTGTTAAAAATATGCTTGAAAAAATTGCGAACATATCCTTAAACATAATGATGCAGAGTTTATTCTTATACCTGGATAAGATCTGATCATCTGTGAGTTCAACCATCTCAAGATGTGCAATTCCATCCCATCTGCTTGCATTCATACCTGAGTTTATGCTCACATGCATTTCATTTTATCCAGGTGGGATGCTAGCATGTTAAAGGCTGGTGTGGGTGTTAATACTTTAACTTGTGTCATTTGTACATCAAAAGAAGCCCTCTGTAACACTGTCATTTTGTGGACTGTGTTGTATTTGTCTGTCTAATGCATATGTGTCAAACTCAAGGCCTGCGGGCCGCATCCGTGCTTTCATAACACACAAACTACAGATCCCATAATGCAGCGCAACAGCTGCCTTGCCGAACGATAGGCTACCTGGGAACATTCTCGCGTCAATCAAGTCAAGCGTCTGTTGCTGTATACAACCCTATTGTAAAGTCATAGCCAGCCGCTAACAATGGCGAAGAGAAAAATTGATTCTGGCCTCCTCCTTCTCCATTTCTCCCTTTTCCCTAATCTAAGACGGCACTATGAGACAAAACACCAGGATAAGCTGAAAAACTTGAATGCAGAGTGAATTCAGATTAAATTCACATTTATTCATTGATTCAGATTGATTCAGATTCAGATTGAACTTGTATAATTTTGATGGGAGATATTTTTGTGGAGAGCAAAATATTTTAAGATATTTAAAGTTTAAGTTTATTTTTTTATAAAATGGGATAAGAGCAAACAAAGTTGAATGTTTTGATTTGTTGTTATTTTAACGTTTACTTAAAAGCACAATTTTTATTCATTTTTTTCAGGGTTTTTTGCAGCATGTTCATATTTCTAACTCATATAATTTTGACAAGAGATATTTCTACGGAGAGCAAAATATTTTAAGTTATTTAAAGTTTAAGTTTATTTGTTCTGGAATAATATTCCTGTCTGTTTTTATTCATATTTATGTTCAATAAACGTTCAGTTTTAGTGTGTTCAATAAATGTTGATCCTGTTCGGCCTGCGACCTAAAGTGTGCTTTGAGTTTTGCCCCCCTGTGCAATTGAGTTTGACACCCCTGCTCTTTTGTGTCTGATAGATGAAACCAACATTTTGTTTGTGCTACAAACAATCTCATTTCCAGGGTGAAACTGTGGATTTTAAATGGTGATCAGGCTGCCACCCAAAACTGTTGTTTTCTGGAGTTTTCAACTGTCACACTGTAACGATCTCAGTTCAGTCACTGAGTTTGTCACACATAGTACAATCCTCCTATGAATCAGCGCTGATGACACAGAAGACATTGAACTTTGTGCTTTGATGCAAGTCTGCAGCAGCTGAAACTATCAAGTGTCATTGACACTGACACTGGTTAACCAAATCATTTCCTTTGGTTTCAGTTTTATACATTTTTCAGTCATACTCAACTCATGTTTTCCACTATTTAATTGTCCCGTGTTTGTATCCACTCTTCCTCCTGTTTTTCCATCATCACTTTTCCGATCCCTCCATCTTTTTCTGTGTCAGGCTGTGAGGAGTATCAAGTTCATTCTGCAGATTTATGGTCTTTATGTATATTTGATCACATTTGTGTCTGGTTGTCTCTCTGTCTCTTTTATCTTCTCCCTTCTCTTGTCTCTATTCTCTCACATCTCCTCTCCCCTTTCAGCTCTTCTCCTCCTTCTCCATTTCTCCCTTTTCCCTGAACTGTTCATAGCTTGTGGACGGCGCAGTAGTTCACAGTGCAGTAGTTTACCATTGTGAACTCTCAGACAGGGGGTTTGTGGGTCCTGGCCTTTCTGTGTGGAGTTTTCATGCTCTCCTTGTGTCTGCGTTGGTTCTTTCAGGGTGACTCTGGCTTCCTCCAACAGTCCAAAAAAATGCAGGTTAGGTTTAAAAGCGGTTGGTTGTTTGTTGCATTATGTCAGCCCTGGGATGCGCAGGCAGCCTGCTCAGTGTGTATCCTGCAGTTCACCCAATGTCAGCTGAGACCCCACCAGCCAACAAAGACCTTAGAATGGATAAGCAGTTGTGGATAATGGATGAATGCTGGTGGCTCGTCCACTTTCCCCTTGCCTCTTCTCTCTGTCTTTTTCTCCTTTGCCACATCTCCGTCTCATCTCCTCCCCAGCCACTCATTCTCCTCACTCTCTTTGTAATACCTCTCATTTCTCTTCTCTGCTTCATTCCCCCCAGCTCACTCTTCCTTCCAGCCTGAATGGCCTGAAGATGTTGCTATCACTCATTTGCTTCTGATTTGAGGCCTATTGAAAAGCTCAGAGGAAATCTTGACTGTGCACTGTGCCCAGAGATGACTCTGAGGAGACTACTTCCCCTGTGAGCATTTACCTGTAAATCTGAAAAACAGACAATCGGAGATTAAATTACAAACCTAAAATGTCTCAGTTACAAATACCTCATGTCTTTGCTTCCAGCTTACCATGAGCAGATTTCAAAGGCAGGATGAGGCAAAGATCAAACAAACAGAAATGACTCAATAGGAAGCAGCTTTGTGTATGATTTGTGTATGACGTGTTTATGTGTTGTGAAGAACGTATTTTAAGAAGCATTTCCTTTGTTTAATTGGAAAATGAAAAGATTTCACAGAGAGAAAAGCAATACAAGGAATTAGCAATGGTGTTTTTTCAGTAATTTAAATTGGTTGTGTTCAATATTATTTTTGAAGTAAATTTTAATATTACCAACATATTGATTGTGAAAAAAACATAAAAGCTGCTTTTGACTTTTTTAGACCACATGTGGGCAGCTGAACTAGATGAAACGTTCATAATTTATCAGCTCATGAAGTTGTTACTTTTTAACAGGATAGCATGAAGTTCTGTATATGCCATCTGCTGAACTAGAGCAGCTTTGAATTTATTCAGGGTTGAGTTTTTTCTCCAGCTAGCAAATCAGTCTGTTACAATGACAATATTACTGCTGATGCTGCATCAATACACTCATTTGAACCACTTCACACTCAGCTGCAAATGGCCCTGATACTTGCTAAAGTTCAGTTTCTGATAAAGTTAACAAAACAACATCATCTGCAAAGAGCAGAGACAGAATTCTGAGGACTCTCGCCCTCCTGGCTGTATCTTGTGACTCCTTCCATTACATATCATTTAAACTGAACCGTAACAAGATGCAGCCCTGGTAGGAAGACCAACACCCACCTAAAAAAAATGCTCGACTTTTTGCCTGAAATATGTCCAAAGTGTCCACAACAGAGGAGAAAAGGTCCATCTTGATGTGATGTCAGTTATTATTTACTTAACAAAACAAAACATGATCTAAGTCAAGATGAAACAAAGAACACGCCCACCTGCGTGGCAATGATGCTACAAATGTGGACATTTTTGGGCTGCAAAGTAGCAAGACTAGAATCCGTCCTTCATTCAGAGTTGGAGTTGGGAGCTATTTTGATGCAGCAGACTGTCAAACTGCCACACTCTTGTCCAGAGTTTTCTCCTACACACAAGTTATTCGCCCAGCTTCAAGATAGCAAAGTATTTGTTGCTGTAAAAAAAACGTTAAGATGGAACAAAAATGAATCTATTTTTGCTTTATGTATTCTCAGCAAAATATACATATTTTTTAAGAGATTAAATTTTTTTTAAGTTACTGTCAGATAAAGTAATTGAGTGTCGTGTCTCCCTGCTAACCCTGAAGTCTCTCACTCAGTTATTCTGGCTTGTGAGTGTTTTTGCTGGAACTGAAAGATTAGAGTTTTCCAGAATATTATTTTTTATTGTCCTTGTTGCAGCACATTTGTACATTATCATGATTTTCCTCATGTTTTTAGCTGGTTTGAATAAAGATGGAGGCAGATGAAATGTGGTGAGATTTTGAGGACATTTGGATTATGTCACAGCAGCATGACAGGAAACAAATAAGACCGTGTGTTTGTGTGGTTTCTGTCACATCTCTGTTGGATGTGTGTCTGTGCCTGCCTGGCCATTAGAACAAGGGTTTAAAAAGAGGAGTTAAGGAAGAAAAAAAGTAAGAGGATGAGAAGGAAGGAAGGAAAAAGTGACAGGAGTAGGTTTGGTGATGAAGAGGAGAACAGAAGAAAAGCGAGAGCTCCCGGGAGCTGCCCTTTCCTCCCGACATATCTCCACACAAGCTCTAGCTGTGTGTGTTTCTTTGAGTGTGTGTCCACTGCTGGCCTTAAAGCGAGAAAGAGGGGCGGATAAAAGAGAGGATGAGGAAGGGAAGGAGAGCTCTGGGGATTGGACCAGTGTACCTTTCAGCTCTCCGGCAGCTACAGCCAAAGATAAAATAGAGAAAATTTTAAAGAAAGGGGGAGAGAAAGACTGAAGAAAATGAAATGTTTTTCCTTGTTTGCAGACCGTCTGAACTCATAAAGGAGGCTTTTTGTAATTTAAGCTTAATGTATGTAACATTCCCACATGAAAATGTATAAATGGAATAGGAATTTATTAGATAGACTATTTTTTGAGGTGTGCACTTAGATTATTCCAGATGTTTCAACAATGTTAAAATCCTAAGAGATATTAAATCATGTATAAGGTATTGCTGAGTTTCAGATTGGTAAGCTGTCGCTAACCTTCTGGGGAACACCAGCCAGACTGAGGAAGGAGGTCAACAAACGACTTAATGTGAAGTGAAAATCTTTTTTAAATATTCTAGTTTGATAGATTTTTATCTGAAATGGTGGCTGTTTTAAAATAAAAATTCACGATCAAAGCTACTTCACAACCTCATCAGATTAACTCTTTTGTTTTCATTGCTTTTATCGGGAGACCTCCAGCATCAGAAATAACATGCATATGATGATTCTCATCTTTATTTTGCTGTTTCAAGGCTGCTGGTTTGAAATGCCTGACTGGCTCCTGAAATCTGGCCTTCTTTTATTTCTACACACAGCACCCTTGAGCAAGATAATCCTTATAGTTTTAAATCAGTTCAGACTTTGCTTTCAGTAAAACGGTCTTCTTTAATTATTAATGCCAAGACAAGCTTGGCTTTGGTGTCTCAGCATGGCACTGTGGCACTGTGTTTCGGACAACAGTCTAAGCAATTAATAGACTCTTTTGTTTTGTTTTTAGTAAAAAAAAAAACTCAAACAAAACAAAACAAAAAACAACAACAACAACAAAAAAAGCCTTTCTCTTTAGAATAATTTAAAATAAAATACAATCTGGATTTTGCACATATTGGCTTTAGTTGACAATTTGCTTGGATCCATTTACCATATACAATAAAATTCTTAGTAGTTTTCCTAACAATTGGTCCATAATTACGGACAGAGGTAAACATATGCAGATTTCACTTCTAGCCAACCACTATTGTTTTTCCAGCTCATAAAACAGCTGCTGGTGGCTAACCTGAGGCTGACAGTGTAGGCTACTCTGGCTTCATCCTGTTTTTAGCTTAGGTTAACTGGCAACTCCTGCCAGTTAACCTAAGCTGTATGCTCACCTTCTGATGATCTATATAGAAGTCATGATAAAAAGAAACAATAACTATTGCACTTTGGAGTTAGTTAATTTTAAAATGTTAGCTGTTCTAGCATAACTTTTGGATTGTTTGGTTGCTCACCATAAAAGAAGCAAAATGTGTTTCCAAATACCGCTCTTCACTGTTAGAAAAAAATGGAGTGACTATTTAGCTTGGTAGTTTCACTCCAGATGGTCAGTGATGATAAACTTGTGTTCTAGCAAACTAGAGACAACAGTTACCAACTGAGCAGCAATGGACCCAAGACTGACCCTGCAGGACCCCACATGCCAACTTTCCAAGATGTAAAACACCCTTGAGAAACTAAACTATCCTTTTTAGTTGGATTTTAACAAGGCAAGCACTGAAAGTCCCCAGATGACACCACAACATCAGCTCCAAAGAGTCTGCAGAAGCTGTTTCGATGCAAACTTCAACTGTACTATTGTTTCATATCATGAATAGTTGAGCCTAATTTGAGTTGAAGCTTGTGGTTTGTTGCTATGTGTTCTTAGAAGGAAGAAATAAAAGTTGAATATAAATGTGTCTGCTCTCTCTCCCGTCTGTCCCTGTTGGAGAGGATGCTGGGAGATGGCAGATAGCCCTCTTTAGGGAGAGAGAAAAGAAAAAAAAACAGACTGTATCACCTCCGGTGTGTTTGCAAAAAAGAAAGCAACTTATATTAATGTCACACCTCTTGGTGTTATTGTCGTGTGTGTTATTTGTGTATTGTGAAGATGGGGGCGCATGTCTGTACAGGATGTAATATCATGACTGTTGTTATGCAGTGTGTAAGTTCCTTGCTGTGTGTTTGTGTGTGTGAGCATGTAAGTGGTTATTTCTGTGTCTGTGTGTTTTGGGTGTATAATATCACAGCTCAGGGTTGTTATTTGGGAGTGCTGCAGAGTGAGTAAGTAGGACACCAAGTTAGTGATCAGAGGAGCCTCTGCCTTGCTCTCTGGCTCCCTCTTTCTCTCAACACACACCCAAACTTGCACACACACTCGCTGCTCTTATCCATATATTTTTTCTCTTTTTGTCTTTGTCATGTAGTTTCCCTATTTCTGTCTCTCCTTTTCTCACTTTCTTCGTAATATTGCTCTCTGTCAGTGCTTCTTGCTGTCTCTCTCACGCAAACACACACACACACACACACACACACACACACACACTCTCTCTCTTGCAGAGACGCACAGGGCCACAGGAGAGAAGGCAAAGAGGAAAAAAAAATGTAAGAAATGAAGAGAAGTAGCTAGATTGGGAGGAGGAGGAGGAGGAAACGACATTCCTCCCACGCAGAAGAGGAGATATGAGCAATTGTAGATGGGACTGAAGGAGGGATGGAGGGACAATGAGACAGAAAAGAGAAAGAAAGTGTGAGGAAAGAAAAGACTTATGAGGGAGAGTGTGAGAGCATAAGATAAGAAAGAGGGAGCACAAGCAGCAGAGAGAAAAAGAGAGGAGAATGAAGTTATGATACTCAATCTCAATAATCTCCTGATGTCATTACACATCCACATTTTCCACGCCTGATGGCTGCCCGCTACATTTCTTGCAATTACTCACTGCGGTAACGGCATTAATGCTAATGCTGGTGGTGATTATGGCATCGCTGCTATTTGTTCTTATTTAGCCGGGCCGCCGCAGGCTGCTGTAATGGATGGGCACATGCTTGCTGAGATGATGTGTTTGCCGTAGTTAAAAATTCCAATAAATTTATTAGCCGCTAATGTAGCAGAACTAAGAGGAGGGGCTCGCCAGGTACAAAATGCTGATGATTAGATGTAGAGAGAGGGGGTAGAAGTGTTATTAGGGTTTATTTTCAGG
Organism: Acanthurus leucopareius; assembly: GCA_029814765.1. Lineage (NCBI taxonomy): Eukaryota > Metazoa > Chordata > Actinopteri > Acanthuriformes > Acanthuridae > Acanthurus > Acanthurus leucopareius. Next base: position 4,542,979 of record JAQMCX010000022.1, read on the forward strand.
AACTTTGTAAGCGCTTAGCTGCAGCTGTAATCTACAGCTCCTTGCTGTAAATTAGCAGATTTGTGTGAAGACTGAACCTGTGACCTTTAATCATATCAACATCAATGACTAACTTGTGAAGTTCAAGTAATTTTAGGTTATTATTTAAAATCAACTTAACCAGACAATTTGATGATTGGTTAAAGGTGAATAATATTCTATATGTTCCTTACTGTCAATAGTTGAATATCCTGCATCCTATTTATATGCACATTTTAAGGAATAGTTTGAAAAAAAAAAACTGGATGAAATGGCTATGTTTTGAAAAAAGGCACAATGTTTTTAAGCTTGGCCGAGTTGAAAAGTTGGAGCATCAATAAATACAAAATTTTGCATCTCAATGTCAATGCTGCAGCTCAGGAGACAGAGAGGGGTCGTCTACTTATTGAAAGGTCAGTGATTCAATCCGTGGCTCCTTTAGTCTGCACAAGTTTCCCAAGTGTTCTTGGGAAAGATCGTGAGCTGCAGATTGCTCCTGATGTCTGCTCCATCAGTGTGTGTGTAAGTGTCTTTGATTGGCAGGTTGGTACAAAAAGCCCATGTCATCAATGAATGAGTGTGTGTGTGTGTGTGTGTGTGTGTGTGTGTGTGTGTGAAAGGGGTGAATACTGACTTGTGTTGTGAAGCACTTTAAGTAGTCAAAAGACTAGAACAGTGCTATCCAAATGCAATCCATTTACCATTCAGTGCATTAATACATGCCCTTTTGGACATGTGAGAAGAGCTCCTTTCAGGTAGGCTTGGTTTGGTTGTTTAGTTCATAACAGAGAGCCTATTTTGTCATAAGCCACACCAAGCCAAACTTAATGGGCAAACACGCCAGAGTACATTTTTAACGGAAACAAATAAGTTAAATGTAAAAGCACCCTAAAGGTAAAATATTTTGTGAATTGTCTTTTTTACAGACACTAACATCTATTGTCATTGCTCTCTCCTTTTTGGATGTGAAGTTGCCTTCTCCTTTAATAACTAAATACATAACATTTAAAATTGTCCCTTTTTGCAACATTTGTCTCATTATAGTAAACTTCAATAGATGAGACAATGCATACATCCTTTTCCTGTTCTCAGAATGACCGTGCCTTCTTTTGAACAAAAACAAGTGCAGACCTGTAGGTCACCGAAAGTACAGATAGCCAACAACAGTTCCAGTTCACCACAGCGAGGTAATTAGTTCACGGTACCATCACATCGGACAGACTGACAAAACCAAAAAAATAAAGTCTTTTAAGAGAAAAAATAAAAATGTAAGATGTCTGAAATACGTTACTTTAGGATTTAATTAGGTATCTGAATATGTCAGGTTTGTCCATTTTTCAGGGTAAAAGTAAACACATCGACCCCATTTCTTCATTTTTTTCGACATAATGACACTGATAGACGACTACAATGCAGACAACAGTTGCTTGCCTGGCCGACCATAAGATTTTGGCTTTAATAGCTAAAAAGCAATGTGATATTCTTATTTTCAAAGACCTTGAAATTTGCATTATTGCCAGTCAATAGAGGAGTTGCTTTCACCTTATAAAGGGGCAGGGGCACAAAAGCGAAGGCAAAGCACCCAGAGAAGCTCCTTTCACCTATGACAACAGTATATATTGACTTGGGAAAGAGGAAAAAAACACAAATAAAACTTAGGAAAAAGACCGCAGCTGAAGAAACACAACTAGGCAATTCCATTTTGTTTGTTCTTTTGCTTTATAGATGTTTGCTTTCTACACAAAGCAACAGCATAGACATCGACGCAAACATCCTGGTATTTATTGTGAGAGTTACATGTGTGCCTGAGGAGGTCGAAGTCCTTGCAAGCAGAAATAGAGTTGAAATTGTCCAGTGTGAGACACACATGGGTCTCTTTTCTGTCACAGAGGCCATGACGGAGTGATGGTCCTGCATCTCATCAGTCCTCTTTGAAATGGCCCTTCAGTTGCTGTCTGAAAGAAAGTGTCCCACTGCTAATTTCAGATGCTGAGGGAACATTGAGCCAGCCAGCCACCGGGAGCACCCATAGGAGAGCAGAATTTGAATCACGCTCTGACTCTCGAGTGTGACTCAAAGAGCCTCAAAGTTCAAGCGGAGAGGCGGCTGCAGATGCTTTTGATGCATGCTGTGCCGTGGTTGCTCATCTGGCTGAAACTGTACACAGAATTTACAAACAAAGGCAAGAGTGTGGAGGAAGTGGGGAAATGGCCACCTCATTTTTCAAAATGTGTTTGTCCGCCTCACTTTTTATACAGAGTCTGAGCAGAATTCTTATTGCCAGGCTGCCATAATCCAGTCGGTCCAAAATGTAGTGTGATGTAAGTTCCATCCAAAGTACAAATACATGTATTCTCACTTGCCCTGCTTTTAGTTGCATTCATAGCAACATTTTTTTTATCCCCTAAAAGCTTGTTTACTACTATGCATTTCATCAAGCTTTAAAATCATCTTATTTAATCGAGGTCAGTAGTGTCTTTCCTTAGACTCTTGACATCATCGGGGTCATTTTTCAGCACTATGAAAGCTTCTTCAAGAGCCAGAGATCACATTACATAACCGTTTTTTTTAGTGCACTGAAGGCAGTGGATTGACCCTTTAATACAGCTTTTTACACCAGCTGTGTATCGGCTTGTTTCTTGCACTTTACTAGAGGCTGCTACCCGAAGAATATTCCTACGCTTACAGTCTCTTTTGGCCGTCCATGCATAAATAAAGAGAGCGTGTTGTACTCGGAGAGCTGTCGAAACATCGGCGACACCAATTGAGGACTGAGTCTGGCTGATGCACACAGGCGGTGTAGACACACTGCTTCTCTGCTGGATGCATTTACATTTCTTTTTGTCGTGCCATGGTTCTGTCACATCTCAACCTCAGTTTAAAAAATCCACTAAAATAGTGCAGAGCATCTCCATGTTCCCATGAAATGGGAGGCAGGGTGCTATTTGCTTCTGCACATTTACATGTTCCCTGTAAAAATGAGCAGTTATGGAGGGACTTGTCCTGGATATTGATTGGTGTTTACAGTAGCAACTAGCACCGCGTGTGCCTTACCACCCCAGTGATGAGGGGAGCTTGGTGCAGCATATGAGGCATGAGGCATTATCTCATCTTTTGCGGTTCATTGTTTTGTTGGTAGTTTTCATGATTCCTAGTTTTTGAATGTTTTTGTTTGGTTTTTGCTGTTATGAATTTGGTTTTGTTATCACCTTTTTTTTAAAATAGTTGGTAATCCTTTAAGTAAATCCCTTAATTGTTTTTTTGGCATGTGGGTCCTCTTTTGTTTCACACCATAACACTGAGTGATATCTTAGTATCAAAACAGTACATTATCTGTTGTGTTATGAACTGCGTTTCCCAGTATTCCCCTCTGTAAGTTCCATCCCTTCTCAAGGCCCTTCAAGGCCCTTCTCAAACCTAACCTTAAACACCCTCCCTAAACGCTGGGCCTATCCACTTCGTCTACGTTTGTGAATTCCTGCAAAAGGAAATTTAGATAGATGTTCATGCAGACATTAAGGTTGCACTGTATTTAGGTGTGTACAATTGACTGTAGCATGTTGTATATTTGCCTTCTGGCACATAATATTTACAGTTGCTGCTGCTTGTTAACATGAAATATAATCAAACAATGAAGAAAGTTCCTGTTCAATTTTTCTTTTCCACTGTACAGAGGAGAAAAAATGAAGAGCGTTTTCCAAAAAGTGTAGTTAATAATTTAGTAGTTTGAACAGCATTTCTAATTTGTTTGTTGGAATGATATTTCTCTGATGTGGATGTAAAAAGTGATGTCGTATTCTTGCTTGCTTTTCTAGTTTAATTCCCCACTCACACCTTTGAGCCAACCAAAGCCAAACACCTTTGATGAAAATAAAAGCGCCACATAATATTGTGTAAAATAGTTATCTTCACTGTATGTCTTATAGTCATTACTGGCTCGATATGTGAGAGGTGCTGATAAAATGGCTCTATTTCTATTAGAACTCACAGTGTAAAAAACTGAGACAAAGTGTCTGTTGTGAATGTGAAAAGAAGTGAGGTTGCTGCTTTGTGTGGATGTAGGCCAGTGTAGCTGTGGAGCCTTTATCTGTGTGCTGTGTTTCTCTGCAGCCCACAGACTTCTCTTACATCACACATCTGCTTATTGAAGCTGCTTCATGCTTCACTTCAAACAGTGTGACACACCTGTACAGACGGCAAGCAGTGTATATCCTTGTGGAGGTACAGTGAAGACTATAAGCTCCTATTTAAAGAGACGCTTGTTGACACCTACTCATACAGACAAGGGCTGTATTATAAAAGTCAGTTTGCGTAATTTCTGCTTGTTACTGCACTGACATTATTATGCTGCTGTTATATGTACGGATGCAAAAAAAGACACAGGTAGCCTCCATTGTGCGGTAAGTAGTGATTTATTTTACACCATACAGCATCATCTAATGTCAGGCCAGTGACTGGGCTGTATGTGCAGCACACAGGAACAAAGTGTTTTGAAAGCCCAATGAAACATGTTGAAGAAAAACACCTACTCTTATAAGCTGTGTTTGATTGTTTTAATTTGATTTTTTTATGTTTTGAAATAATGAAAACATTGTGAAAAATCATTAGAGATCAAATCTGTGTCTATGAACATACAAGAGCTCATTCTCATCACTCTGTTTTATTGTTATAGTTCTTCCTTTCTTCCTTTCCCTTCCCTCCCTTCTTTCACTGTGGTATCACTGTCTGTCCTGTTGTACTTGAGCCAGGCTGCATTTTGTTTTATTATTTCGTGTCATGTAGTGTTACATCATGAGGTAATAATTTGTTTAAGGTTTTATTGTTTTTCCACATATTTAATGGACCATAAATCTCAGCAAACTATAAGGCGCTTTTAAGCAGTGATATTTTCAAAACACAGCGATCATGCAGGATGGTTTCACAGTCACTCCGCCTCACTGTCTCTTTAAATATGACCTTTGTCTCAGAGCTATCACAGCTTGAGTCAAAGTCAGACAGACAGACATAAAGAGAGGAAAAATATGCTTTGGGAAAGATGAAAGAGTGACAAGAATACACAACAAGGGGGCTGGAGAAAAATGGCCCCATGTACACACACACTTGTACACACACAAAGATGCAGGGTGAGACAGAGGCTCAGCAGCAGATGGCTGTAAATCCCCCATGATGACCGAAGGAAGGTCGAGACCCTGGAATATCATTACTTGTCCCAGCAGTGGTGCTGATGTTGCAGCTCAGCTGATCTTAGACTGGCTATGTTCATAAGCCCTGCACTCTACTGTATATGATACTGTCAGCTAAGAAATACAGAATTCAGTAATGCTGGAGTATAAAGGTTAGATGGAAACTGCCTGTATGGTTCAGTGTGTGGCATGTCTACACATGTCAGTGCTCTGAAAGGCTGCTATTTTTTTGTACTCACTCATTTTGTACTATTTTGCTCACTGCAGGCTCACAATGCTGCAATAGCTATTTTTCCATGACAAGAGAGCAAAATTACTGTAAACCTTCATAATTCAGTGCCTAGTTGTTATCTTTACAAACATCTGATCAGTTGTCTTGATGGACAGTAGTGACTTTGTCCAGCAAACATTTACCATCCGTTCAAACATTTGGTGCAGACATGGTTCTGCTGTGGCATAATGTACCCTAATAATCCTCTGATTTTCAGGTATTCGATACAAGCATTTCCACAGGATGATCTTTACAAACCTTTTTAAACCCTGACACCAAGCACCGTCATTGGATCAAATGACCAAAGACCTGCAAGTGTAACAACATTCCCGTTAGCCTCAACTGTATTTAGCATAATGCACATGCCAATTAGGACATTAAACGTAGCTTGTTTAAATTGTCATTATAAGCACGTAAGCACACTGATGTTAGCCTTTAGCTCTGCTTTGTCTAAGTACACAGAGCTTACAGAGCCAATGTAGCAGCTGTTGACTCTTTTTTCAGGCCTAATATACAGCAAAATATCCTCAGGGGCACAAAAAATTAGCCTCACTGCAGTGTTTCTGGGGAGCACCCTGCCAGTGCTCGGTGCCAGGGGGCCCTGAGATGAAGCTCTCGTGTGGTCAGAGGAGAAAATGCTGCATGACAGGATTTTTTTGTCGACTACACAGCTAACAACAAACTAACAACATTTAAGGTGATGAAAGCACAACATTCCCCAGAAACCTTCAGTGTCTGGCCAATCTGCTCCCACAAATGTGCTTTTCTGTCTCTTTTATGATCGCTCTGACAAAGACGCTGGGTGCATGTCTTTTCTCTTTGTGGCTGCATGGTGCCACATATGCTTTCTCCTCATTGAGAACATTTGGAAAAAAAGGCACTGGTGCTCAGAAGAAATGCTTTAGTCAGGCGTTTTTGAGACTATACATTGTAAAGGCACGCATCGTAGAGGGCTCGGCCACTTTGATGTGTGTTGCACATGTCTTAGGACCAATGTTTCATGCTGCTGAACCTCAAACACCAGTTTATTAGGAAGAGTGTATTCATCTCAGCAAGGTGAAGGCTATTCAATTTGTGATGAAATAGCATGAACTCAAGAGACATGATCAGCTAAACAAAAAGATCGATGATCAAATAAAATCAATACAGGAGATTGATGATGAATCTTAAAACTCCTTTAAGTAGAATAACGCTGTAAAAAGATTAACACACGCCCACCCATACTTGCAATCAATTTGCTGCCTCAGTAATGTCACACTGAACTGGAGCTGTCAGGGAGCCAGGAAAAATAGTTATTCAAGCAGAAAGCCAGTGAGAGAAACAGAGAAGGAAAGTTGTGTGTGAAATGGAAGGCTGCTCTTTTGTGTTGAACTTCTGTAAATTAACTCTGAAATGTGTTTTTTAAAATTTGCTGCAAAATTCTTTACTCCTGTCACTGAGGCATTTTCTCTGTTTGCTTCTCATGTGTCTCTCCCTCTAACTCACCTGCCTAGTCACTCTCCTCTGTTTGTCACGGGTTTCATGATCTGCTCACTTAGAAGTTTCATATCAGACCCTAATTTCTCTGCTGGAGTAGTCATTCGACTGTTAAATCTGGCACAGCTGCTGTCTGCATGACACTTAAAGCGATCGATTAATTTCTTAATTAATAAAAATATATATATATCAGCGATTGTTGTGAATTGCTGGTAAATGTAAAACAAACACAACCTGATTTGATTGGTTGTTGTTTCCAAAGCCTGAATGATTGCTGTTTTTCTCCTTCTTTTGTCTTTTTTAGTTCATTAAATTAACTCAATATCTTTTGTTTTGGGAAAGAGAAAGCAAGCATAAAACAAACATCACTGATAAAACAAAGTAATTATCAGCTTCAGCCTTACAAATTTACATCCTCTGCTTACAAAATTTGCTCCTTTTTTAAAGGATGCTTAGAAGTGCAAATTAAATTACGCCTAAACACATGCTATTGTTTTCAGATGTCATTCTTTTTCTACCTTTTTTTATGTTCACTTAAATAAATAAATGCAATTTCCACCTGCACTAATGGTGTTTTAACAGATAAACTTGTCTGTCAGAAGTCAGTGCAAACTCAGCCACAGTCCTTCAGCAAAGGTGTCTTAGCCATCCAAGCTGAATCCCAATTCAAACTGACATGTTAGTCCTAGTGCTTAAATCACAGGTTGGGAAAAAAAGGATAAAAGTCAGCTTGGATCTGTCTTGTGACAGAGCTTAACAGAGCTTCCTGTTTAAACTCAGGTCTGTTAACCTTTTATATCAAGAATCCTAGTCAGATGTTTCTTCTTGTCTTTTTCTTGGTCACTGTGATAACCACTAATTCACAGAAAGCAGAGAGTACCACATGTGTTTCCAGCAGCACATTCATTCATTGCTCATGTTCCAGTGAGGCTGCTTTCCAGTGAAGCACTCAACGTTCTTTCATATTTTTTTTCTGAGAGAGGTCATAACACCTTCAATTCCTCCACCCGTACTGTCCGAAAAGCTAAAACAAGCAAGTAAACAGTCGAGTCACAAACCTGTAACCTCTTGAATCTTTGGAATACTCAGAGGCTGCTCACACTGCGGTACTGCTGCGAGCTGAGAGGCAGTCGGGAGCAGACTTTCACATCCATAGAAGGATTGTAAGATAGGTCTACTTAGATAGAACAGCTGGTATGCCAAGTAATTTCCCTCAACCACCTCAACTTACTTTCCTCCAGCTGAGAGCAGACATTCACTGCCGTTTTATTAGTTGTGCTGAGTTTGAAAGATGCTGGATTTTGTTAACTTTTGAAGGAGCAAAGCCTTCATCCTCACAGACATACACTGATGCAGCTCCTGCCTTTATGGACTTCTCTCAGTCAAGGGAAAAAAAAATCTAGTTTAGTACAACTTGGGATATGGCATTGATTGTTGTTTGATATCATTGTACTCAAAGAAACTGCTGAGATTTTTTAAAAATGGCAAAGTTGCTAAAATAGATCCAATGGCCAAGTACAAAAAACAAGCACTGGCTGTCAGAGGGATTGTAGTTGTGGTGAAAGTTAGCCAGATTAGCCACCAATTACAAGTTACATGTTTATGTTATGCTAATAATGATCCTTTAGCTTATGGACCAACCAAGTGTGGAAAACTAGTCCAAAATGGTCAATTAAAATATAATCAGGAAATCAGTCTGTCAGCTGTGTTGATGATTGCAGTTTATTTTTTTCACCATCCCATCATTCTTCCCCATATTAATGTGTCTAGCCTGCAAGTTAATCTTCAATGTTTGTTTGGATTGCAAGTGCATTGGACATAGTTCAGCTGTTTTGCTCAATAATGAGTTCTCAGGAAATACTTAGTACATATTTAATAAACTGAGCAAAAAAAAAAAATCCATTGTTTAACGATAAAGAGTACTTTAATTTCCAGTATTGGAAAAAAGATGCCTTTGTTCCTGAGTTCGTAGGAACTGACATGTATCTTTTGTTTACCATCTTAAAAAACACATCTTGAAAAAGTGAACTGTCGGTTTCTAACCTTGGTTTATGCACGGGATAATCAAAGAAGATAGAACATGTTAATTAGTAAAGTTTAGAGGTGCTGGCAGGTGGATTATGTCACTTTGACCAGAGCAAAAGTAGCTAGCTTAGCATGAAGACTGATAAAGGAAAAACTGAGTTAACCAGAGGCTGCCTGACTCATGCTTGCTCTTTAATGTACAGACATAAAAAGTGGTATCAATCCTCTCATTTTACTCTTTGCAAGTAGAAGATCAAAATTACTGCTAAAAAAAAAAAAAAAAAAAAATATCAAAACCTTTTAAGTAGTTCTCACCTTTCTTAACTCAACATTACAGGGATAATAGTCAAGGGATGGTCAAGATTTAAAAATCTTTACATTATTTTGAAAAAACCCAAGCCGTCTCTTTTTGAAGGTTTACAACTGGAAAGCACTAAAGGACAGGATGATAATAAAGAGCAGTTTGTTTTCTGTAGGACAGGTAAGTGCTGGTGGTTAGCTTAGTTAAACTGCTAAAGTAACAGCTTTTCTTTTCAACTACTCTAATGTTCCTACAATGGAAGCTTATGTTGTACATCCAGTTGACATACACACTTGTCTTGCCATCGGCCAATATTTTTGTAATTGTAAATTCAGTGCAAGCTTGCATACATACTTTCAGGCTGAACATTTTTATATCTGCAGACTCCATTGAGCCGTGGAAGAGAGGCAGTAACTGGCAATTCCTGCATAGTCTTCCTCTAAGCCTAAAAGCTGAATACGCTGTTGAAGTTTCCACCTTTATGCCTTCTTTATCCATATAGAAAAAATGCCTACCAACCCAGTGAATTACATCAATTTTGTCTCAGGAGTTTCTAGACATTTAATAAAAATGTGAGAGCTCACCTCGTACAAGGTCTATATGGAAATCTGGGTAAAATATGAAGATCTGAAAAAAAGGAGCTTAATGAGCCGAATTCTGCCATATGTCTGTGAGCCTTTAGTATTGGAACTACAGAAATGGTCTTTGGTAGAAAGTTCTACACAACCATGTGGAAACTTCTTCCTATTAGTCAGGCTGATGAAAGAAGGCAATTGACAGAGGAAAGCTCTCTGTCTTCTGGGGTCATTGCATCAGTGTGAACATTCCCCCCTGAACTCTGATCTTTAATTTGACCTATGACAGCCACTTTAGATGCTTAATTAGTTAAAACAATATTGTTTAAACTAAGTTCAGACATATTGAGGTCTTGTTTCTAGCTTGGCAGTCACTGTTGTCATAAGATAATCCTTCCTCGATCTGTTTGTTTGTGTCTTTCGAGGGGGCGTTTATGCTTAATTGGATAGTGGAGATTTAAGGATGAAAAGAAAAATGGGAGAAAAAATGGGATGTAACCTAGTTCGACTTAAACCCGACACTGCAACTAAATGTCACATTATAGTGAAAGCATAAAGGTTTATTTTGACAAAACCTTTAGTTTCAGAAACATGGGAGTCACTGTGAATGACTTGTCTGTTAAAGTGCTGTGTGCATCTGGTGATTCAACTGATCCCAGCGTGGCGTTTGTGTGATGTACAGACGTTTTAAGCAGCAGTGGATAAACACAGAACTCTGACATCTCATGCTGGTCAAAGGCATGACAATACTGGTAGGGGTTTCATTCAATGGCACTTGCGTTCGGAATTTAGTATCTCAGCAAGAATTGAATGGATTGCTTTGAAATTTCACAGAGACATCCATGGTTCTGAGTGAATGAAACGCAGCAGTGGTTTTGGTTATCCTTTGACTTTTTGTCTTTCGCCACCAGGTCACAGTTTCACCTGTCTGATGTTACATAACCATTAACTTTGCCATTTTACCATTAGCTGAGGTTAGTTTGTAGTGCAAATTAGCAACTGCGAACATGCTAGCAGGAACAGCTAATGTTATGAATGTGGTTAAACATTATACATGCTAATCATTAACATGGTCATTGCCATTGTGAGCATGTTGCGGACAATCAGACAGAGCGGATTTTGTTCGTGTGCTATTTTATATTATGCGATAGAGTTTCTCCAAATAGGGGAAGTGGTCGTGCTGAGCCATGCCCCAAAACAGCTGTGAGCAGATGAGCCGTGTTGGCACAGTGCGAGTGTTTGTCCACAGCACAGCGAGATAAAGTAGTTTATCTCGATGGTTGTGTTGGAGGTAAGCAGGTCAGAAACCTCTGCGAGGGCCAGTCGCCTGCAGCCCCTTTCAGGCTCTCTGTGGTGCACTTTTCTTTATGGCAACATTTAAAATTAATCACGTGACTTTGAAATCTTTCACTTTGGGTTCATTCTATGTACAGATGAAAATCCTCATGTCTGTCTGGCAGCCTTTCATTTTGGAAGCTCTCGCAAACAACTGAAAGCCAGTTCAACTTTTGCTCGTCTCAATTAGTCGCTTTCTTTTTCTTACTTTTTCTCTCTTCCATTTCTCTCATTCCATCATTTTAAAACTCTAAAATACACGATCATCAGTAGATACATGCAGTTGCTGTGTGTAAATCTAAAGGAAGCACATCAAAACTCAGCTGAAATTGATCCTACTACTTTGTCCTGAACTGCTCCACCCAGACCACAATAAAAAAATTACAGATATTTAAGAATGGCTCCTTTTCTTATGCTAATTCATCAGCAGTGGCTCAGTTTTTTCTATTGGAAAGGCTTCTGGATCAAAGCAATATTAAACTTAAAACCTTGATGGGCCAAATCAATAAAATGTTCAGCTCTCAATGGCCTAAAAGCTACCATTTTTTGGCCCTTTAGGGTTTTGCGTCAGAAAAGCAACAACCATTGACTCTGACTGGATAAAATTTTCAAGGCCAATGTTTGTTGCCTCTCTAAAGTAAAACCCAGACATTGACCCAGATTATGATTTACATACTTCCTGTGCGGCTCTTTTGCATTTCTTCATTCATTGGAGCAGCTTAAAAAACACAAAAGAAGTCATGTCATTTACAGTATTCATTATGTGCTAAGAAGAATTGGCCCAAAATGACACAAACTGTTGCTTTGTTCTAATTCACAAGTTTGATTTGTACAGAGTCTGTGTGGCGCTAACCCTTGACTTATCACTTTTATAGCATTCATGTATAGTCCACCTTCATATTCTCTTCCTCTTTTTATATTTTATTTTACAGCCGTCTCATGTAAAGACTGTCTGTCTGTCTGTGAATAGTACAGTTCAGTTTTTTTTCTCAACAATCCTTACAAGCACCCACTCCGCCCCCACTATTCTCCCAGTCCCTTTATATCTTCTTAAGAATATGAGATTACTGGATGACACGCAGTACCCTTAACAGCTTGATTCTCCCAAGACAATGTTATTTTTAAACGTCGATCTCTGTCATGTCAGATGTGAAATGGGCTTTGAGATGAGATGGAGAGGGAGAAAATTGCTGCTGGTGAGGATTGAGTTTCAAAGGAATGATGGAAAAAATGTGATGTGATTTAAAAAAAGGGTTTCAGGTTGTAAAGTTTAAGAGGACTTTTTTTCTCACAAGGGCTTAAACATAACAGCTGATTTTAACACATAACTGAATGTCCTTACGGTTTCTATTCAGGATTCTAATGTAATGACATTAGAATAGTAGATTGAGACCTCCTTTGCTTATAAATCCATGAACTTCTTAAAGGATAAGTCCAGTGATATTCTATGTTATGGACTTACTGTCAGTGTGTCGCATTACATGACCTACAGCTGTTGCTGTAAATACTTACTAGAGAGTGAAAGCTGCACTAATCTACAGCTGAAAATAGCCTTAAACAAAGGCACCAATAACTCCTGTTTTTTTAAATGCAAAAATAGAATGGGACTAAAAAAGAAAAAAATAAATGATTTCTGTCCTTATTTCATTGTGGTCCTTAATGCAGACAAGAGACACTCCCTTGAAGTGAAAACAATGTTATGATGATAAATGAGATGTGTTCCTTAAATTTTTAAGTCGTTTTATCCTGCTTACTATGTTAGCTTTGGTCTATACCGTTGCTGCTGTTCCTGACATAAGTGTTGTATGTGCAACTGGTGCAGTGCCCCAGGGCACAGAGGCTCTCAGGGGCCCGTGAAGGATGGTGGTTATTGGTGTTGAATTATAACAGTCACATAGATTGTATTACCTCACCTTCAAAGCAACTGTTCAACAGCAATATTACAAATATAGCTTTACATGAATATGACAGCTGCAAACTTACACCACTTTTCTACCTATTGCACTTACAGTTTTGTATGTTTTGTATGTCTGCGTATGTGTGTGTGTGCTTTAATGTTATGCTACTGGCGTGAGAGAGGACTCAAGAAAAATGTTTGCACCAGGGCCAATCTTAATTTGCTACGCTGTTGGATGCAGCAGTACGCCACATTGCTTTGTCAACTAGAAAAAAAAGAGAAAATGGAGGAGTTTAAAAAATAAATTCAAAAAAAGCTAGTTAAAGATAAATGTAAATACATTCAGTTTCAGTTTACTTTCTCAAGTGATAATTTAAATGATAAAAGTTTCACAATTCTTTTTAGACTTTATTTTTTTTAATGGCTGCATTCATGAGAGCAAAACCAGAGCAAAGGCATTAGTGGTATAAAGACATTGTGCTTATCCTAAAACAAATAACACATGGTTGCATATCATTAAAAGATTACTTAACTTGACACAAGATAAAGTATAAATAAAAAAATTTAGATAATAAGTGTAGTTTAAAAATCACGGATTACCTCATATTACAATGACTTCATATATTGTATTCGTACTCATTCATAATTGAACAAATGTCACATTTATTTAATATTAAACACTTAACAATGATCCTTTGACCTTGAACATTATTTTCTTAATCTGTTTCTCGTGATTTCCCAACTACAAGGAAAAACAGTACTAAGTTACAGGTATAAAATGAAGAATTTTAAAACCAGCAAGATCTAATTCATTTATATACTTTGCTAAACCTGAGATTTATTGTATTTGTGTTTAGAAAACTTAAAATCTACAGAATCTACACAGACAATATTCATGCTGTGTGTATGTAAAAGGAGCATTGCTTACAATATGCTTTAGTACATTTTGTTTTATGAATGTAAATATATCTGTACCCTGAAAACAGAAATGCATTGCGAGTTTGCTTTGTGGTGCATTTCTATATGCCAGCAGCCCCAGTATGTGTTTTGGGAGCCTGCTGAAATTTGGGTCCCGGGTTTAAAATATGTAAGTGGTTTATCTGGCCTATATTTTCATAGAAGGACCGAAAATCCCTTTCCCCGGTGTCTGTCTGCAGTGTTGACAGTCAGACTCACAGGTTCAAAAGGCAGCAGGTTGCCCCACTTTTGACTGCTATTTTTCAGACTGCTGTCTGGAAAATTGGAAAACTTAATCCTTTCAGCTGAGTCCTCATGGATTTCTATGACAATTTGGGAATAAATCAGACTAAAATAAAGGTTCATTACTTAACAGAGATTAGAGCAATAGCATAGGGTACAGACATTTCGAAGCCCTAGCTTTTCCCATTTTAAAAAACAGCTTTTTTTAGAATTAGTTCAGAGTAAAAAATGGACTTATCACCAAGTAATTTTCATTTTTTTGTGCTGTCAATACTGGTTTAAATTAAAGCCAGCCCCTGAAATATTGCACGGGATTTTCATTTCTTTTAACTTACTGAAATATTCTCTAAAGCATCAACAAGGACAGTTTCTTTCAAACTGAAACAGCTGAAAACACCTGTCCTGTGGCATAAGTGAAGAGAGAGATTTCCTGCTGCCTGTGAGTGAAACTTTTCATAGTTTGATGAAAGTAATTTCACCAATTTCAATTTTTTCAATAGCTGATTTGAGGAGGGACACTAGAACATGCCATCCCTTGTGCCCCATGCCAGCATGCAAAATGTACCTAGAGCACATAAACATGAGGATTCCCATGCACGCAAAAAATAAAAAAAGAAATACACTCCTGCTAATGCTTTAAACTTTACAGTTAATGGCTGCATGTGACAAAAAAGTAATACATTTTCCAAAAAAAAGCTCAAAAGAAAATGTTCTGCAAGCAAACAAACATGGATGTAGACAAAGTTGATTTTCAGTTCTTTCAAAATTCAGTTTTTAAAATGTGTTATGTGGAACAAAATGCATTTTGTAATTTTTTTAGACACCAAGGACAAAGACAATGCATTCTGGTCAAAAACTGTAATGATCTCCTTAAGGCATCTTGGATCCTATAAATAAAAAAATTTGCTCTGAGAGATGTGAGGGCTAGTTTGCAAGCTAGCTCTAGCCAATGGCACAGCCTGTTAATCATCATCTAAGGTCATCCACCATACATGGGGTCTAACTGAGCGAATACAGACTCTGAGAAAAAGCAGAAAAACTAGAAAGTCTTCATGAATGACTGTGTGCAACTCGCTAAACTAAAATTTATGTTACCTGGGAGTTTAAACTCTGTCACTACTTGGCATAATCTGTACTGAAACAGGCCTTAGAGGTTGTGTCAAACATTTCAAATAGAGGAGTAAACAGAGGCTACAAAGCAAAGCTGGTCTTGGTTTCAAAAAAGGTGAGTCTGATCCTGGCCTGTGAGCTCAGTCAGTTTGAAAACCTAGTAACACCAGAACATGGTGCAGCACGTTCTACAAGCTTGATAACTTAAAAACTATTTGTTGGTCTAGTTGATGAACTCTTGCAACTAGTATTTTTTTCTTTCTTTTCTTTTCTTTTCTTTTCTTTTCTTTTCTTCTTTTTCTTTTTTTCTTTTTTTTAAGCTAGTAAGCAATCTGATGAAACTCAGCTGTTGGGAACATGCTAGTGCTCGTCGGTCACAGTAGCACCCTGAGCTAAGAAATGAAGTGGATTCACTCCCCCTGCTAGCAAATGCAGTACTGCACTAATTCCATTAGGATAAATTATTTTCACAGAAAAATCTTGACATTTTTAAGTCGTAAAAAACAACAGAGCGGGTATAATGTGAAAAATGGTCAGCCGAAGTGTAGTGACTTCTGTTTTAATACTAGAGGGGGACTGAGACTCCATCTCTATGGTCTTCTTAATTAATTAATTTCATTGAGCATTTATTAATTGCCACTAAGACGGTCACCAAGGAAATTACAATGAAATCGCAATGAACCACTCTGATATTTTGCATCAGTTGTGTTGTCAAGTTACATTATGAATTCCATGAAAGCTATTTTATTTGCACCCTGTGTGTGTGTGTGTCACACAAATCAACAGAGGAACCTTTTAGGTCATGTTCATGCTGAATACACACACCTGGGCCAAAGATGCAACAAACTGCACCTGCAGTTCACACACACTCTACATCCAGGAATAAACTCCAACTGTGAACAGTGTGTGGCGAAGCAGAGGAAGGGCAGGATGTTCCTGGAAAAAGGCCAATGATCAGTTTTTCTGCTTCACACCATCATTGTTGTTGTGAGAAGAGAAAGGCTTTCAAAACTTTAAAATGTCTGAATTGATTTGTCTTTCACACTTCTGTCTATGACATTTTAAAAGAAATAGATTAAAGAAGACACACAACATACTGTAAGAGCCTAACATGATATACAAAGTGCAAAACTTTAGGATTTCAACATTATAGTCTAATAATGTCTGGGGATGAGGGTCGATAGTATTTAAATTCTTCTGAATGTAATGTCCATATTTACTTTTTGAATCTGAGTGAATCCTTCATCATTTTTGTTTTTAGTTGGTGTTGTTGACATCGAACGAAAACATCTCTCCGTTAAAAAGATATGTACTTTTTAAATTTCACTCAGCATCACCTAAACCACATCTCTTTCTGCTGTGCTGACAGGATGTGAGCTTTTCACAGCATATTTTGTCACTGCTGTGTGACATTCATTAACAATGTTCTGACTCCATTTTTCCTTTTGATCTGCTGTTTGCACAGATCAACACAGGAAAAGTAATATTAATTCCACTTTATCATTGAGCAAGTATTGACTAAATAAATCACAGATTTTCCTGCATGAGTAATGCAATAAAAGTTACCTGAAGGCAAAATGGTTGTTGCACTGCTGTGGGCCACATTTTATGCCCTCAGGTATAGAACATTCATCCTTCTCAAGTTATCAAGAGGCGACAAGGTCTTACTTTAACATGATGTATACAAGAGAATATTTAAGTATGACACTTGTTGTTCTTCCCTTTGTAACAAGTTCCTTCCCACTATTATTACATTTTGAAATTATTTTGATGACTTTAGTAAAGCTTATCCACTGAGGGTGGTCAGCCATGTTCCAGCAGAAATATCAGTGAGTTGGTGCTGTTTATCTACCAGTTTAATTTGACCAACTTGATCCAAAATGGAAGCAGATATGTGGCAGAATTTATCACCATCGCTGCATAGCTTTTGTACTTCGGCCACACAAAATTGTAGGGAAATCGGGTAAAGTTTTTACAGACTTCTACAGAAACAAATTGTAGCAACACTGTGTATTGTCAACAAACCAAGCAATCAACTTTTTGAATGAAACAAGGGTAAATTTTAATATTTTTACTTATCTCTGCAAAGGCAACCAGGATAAACATATACCATATATGTCAGAAAACTCTGTATGGCTCTGAACCTCAGCTACAGTGTGTCTGTATCTTTCTCTCTCTTTATCTCTTCCTCTGTGTGTTTGTGTCTTACTGTCTTGAGGTAAACAAATCTGTGAGCATTACAGAGATGAACAGAGACACAGTAGGGGCGGGGGGGGGGTGGGGGGGTGCTTAGTGGATTACAGTGGAGTTACATCATTGTTTGAAAGCACCAAGGCATTTTATTTGGCCCACATTATTATTATTATTTTACTGACAGCCACTGTCAGTAAAATGTCAAATATTGAGACTAAAATTTATTTGAGGGTGCTTTCGTGTTCTGCAGTTAACAAAGCCGTTCCCAACATGATGTAAATTTTTTTTTTTTGCTAGGGCTGCACAGCATAGGTTAAACACGCCTCTCCCAACTTTATTTGAAGCAAACAGTGACCATTTATTTATGAGGTATGTTGAATTTTTTTTTTCCAGACTCTTCATATAGGGCATGAACGGAGCACTGCACAGTAATGTGCATGTAGCAGGAGCTATTAATAACTTTTTTTGGTAGTTATTCCAAGTTACAATGCTTGAATACATCAGATTGTCATGACCACTGGAACATGTGTATTTTGTTCTCACCTGAATGTTAGTCCTATGGCTACCTCCCAGAGACACCTCAGGGCTTGGTCTCTGAATCATGGATGTAGAGAGGTGTAACTCTTGTTTCACTCTTAAGAAGGTGTTGGCTCGGGAGTCAGGAAATTGCCCAGGATGATCAAGCAAAGTGACTTGGAATACTCAGTCATAACAGTTACTGTGGTCACCAGCTACTGGCACATTACTGTGTGCAGCACTCTATTTATTCTCAGTAGCAAATGTCCTAGAAATTATTTTACTGCACCTCATATAACCAGCATGTAATGAATATTGTATGCCTTTACATCAGACATTTAATTACTTTACTTAAAGGACTCAGTAACCATTTAGAGTAACTTATGATCACATTTAGCACACAGTAAATGCATTTGTTTATTTGCATTTATTATGCATTCATTTTACAATAAATTATTTATATGTAATATAGTTATTAACAATTTACAACAAGGAAAACAAAGAATTATTAAACACTAAGATCCTTGCAAGAACAGGAAGTGACAAGCAATCATGAAGTATTATGATACTTTATCTTTAAAGCCATATTAAAATGCCTTTAATATGTTTTGATCATTACTTTTTCCATTACAACAAATTCAAACTCTCCACATTACTGAGAGTTGATGTCTGTTTTTATATGATTCGATAGGATATGATTTATATTATTTGCCCAGATTAGGTGAACATAATATTGCTTTGTACAAAAATACTTGAATTCTTCATGGAAAACACAAAGACCTGCTGTTGCAATGACCACATTGCAAAAATGGACCCCTAGAAAGTGATGGTACCTATAATTTACCAACACCAAAAAATGGATCAAATGTTGAGCTGCTGCATAAGCTTTACCATAGCCAGGAACACAGTGTTGTTTTAGACATGAGGAAGGCACGATGCAATCAAGAGGTTTTGGTTTAAATTGCACTAAGATATCATGCTTTGTTTTTTTTCCCAACTTGATGGCAGGTAACGTTGTATTTAATTCTAGCATAATAAGCAATAGGAAGTGCAAGTTAGGGAAAGGGGCGGGACTTTTCCTTATCAATGGGAATAATTCACTTCAAGTAGTGTTTTTGTGATCTTACAATTAACTCCTCATGATCTGTAGTGTTCTTGAGCTGTGACCATGATATCAACATCCAATCGGAAGTAACAGCCTGTGACATTAAATTCATATCAGACATCCTGTTAACAGCACAGCATAAATCTGTGTCAGTAATGTGCTGTTCTTGAGGAAATCCCATAAAAACATAATCCATGCTCTCCATTTAAACATATGGCTTTTTCCTGCATTGCTAGATATGTGTATGGACTGTAAATAGATGTGTTTCTACGCACATTTAAGTTTAAATGTGTGTGAAATACCCAGGCAATATGGGTCAGAATGGGTAATAGCCTCTAAAGCTTTGAGCTGGGCTAATGCATGGTCAGTCAGAGTCTAATGGACAGCTGATTCCCTGTGTTTAAAGCACATGCTGTACTCACAATGACACAGATGTATTACAGCACCGACTCTGATTTTAACTCTTAAAGCAGCTGTTTTTACTAGTAACAGCAGTGAACACTGTCCTACTCATAAGAATAGTTATCAACAACAGTGCTTTATCAAGAAATACGGAGGTCATGAATTGAAGTCCTCCTTTTCAACCATTTTCACCATTTTTTTTTAAGTAAAGTAGTTCTTTTAGGGCAATTCTTCTTAAATTCAACAACTGCTAAAAAATTTGTAAGAATAACTTATGCTAAAATAATTGTCTCAGAGGTTAACTGTCTGTAGATTATATGTTTTCCTCCAAGAATGTTTCTTATATATTTTTTAGTTGTTTGATTATTTCTGAAAAAACTAATGTCCCATAATTCAGTGCACTAGTGAGGATTTAGTAATAGTAGTAAAATGTGATGACAGATGGGAGGTTGTTTGGTGTCATTTGTCCATTATCTCCAACAAAATAAAAGAAAAAACACGCCCTCATTAGACTCACTAGATCCTCCTAGTTTTAAACTCGAAATAAAATAACTTTACGTCTGAGCTTAAACTGTGTCTGTTGTTGCTCATTAGTTATTGATATGTAATGATAGAAGGAATATTTTAGATTTGAAATTATTGTGGACGCTGACAATACCATACTGTCATTCATAGCTCATTTTTCCCCAGTGGCCCCTAGCTGTTGAGGCACTGGTTTAGAGGAGGTCTTTGAGCTTAAACTTGAATGGAACTTTTGCAGTCTTTTCCATCAGATCAGATTAGATCAGATCATTATGACATCATTGACTACCACCATTTAAGAAATACATTTACATTTTAAAATGCCCCAAGCGAAATGACTGAAGGTCTCAAGATTGTAACCGAAGTTCTACAGGCACAGGCAAAGTCTTCTTGGTTTTACTCCTCTCCAATAGTGTGCACAAACACACCACTAAAACTAGCATCTGTGCTGCTGGCCAATCAGAGCTTGGCTACAGAATACAAGGGAAATGTGCTGAACCAGTCAGTGTGTGTTTTCTGACAGTATAACTCCTAATAGTGCTTAGTGGGAACAACTCCTTTTACTTTTTCACACACAGTATTACAAATAAGCTAGCCCTCCAACCTCCAACATGGGAGGACAGAGCAGAGATTTAGGCAGTTTGGCAAAACTTAGTGTGAAACAATTTCTCTACTCTGCTAAGTCGTAATGACCCAGATTATATTAATACAGCTACACTTCGGTAAGGGGTTAGACAGGAGGAAGAATGATTTGCTCTTTTGGAAAAGCCATTTATTTTAATTAAAACATTTCCTCATTTTATTATCTGTGCACATGATGAACACTATAAATGGCATGAACGGCGACTCTATGCACAAGCAGCCTTAACAATGAACATTTTTTGGAGGGATGGGTGGTCCTCACTGACACATCAACAGATGACTGAGGAAAGACAGCCTCTGCAGGCGGTACACTTCCTCCCACAGACATTTCTGTGCCACTGGCTTTCCCCAAGCACAGGCCAGCTGTTGCACTAGTGCTTGGAGAGCAGACCCTAGTGTAGGTTGATACAGACCTCTCTCAGAGGTCTGGTGGGCAGCTGGAGCTCTGCCATGTCAAAGCTCTTTCTTCCTCGCTGTGTTGCTACATGTTGAACCTCACCCCTTTTCTGCGTTGTAGTGACACAGAGCCAAACAGCAGATGACAGCTCAGCTGAGTTTTCTCCTCTTCCAGCTGTTTGAAGCTGTATCATTGAGGAGATGGATCCAAAAAGTCTCTCAGTTGTTAGAGAAGGGCAGAGAATCCAGTATGGCCAGAGAAACCGCACTCTGAACAAGTGAAACACCTTAAATTATGCATTTGGCTGATGGAGTGCCTTAGGAAATCAGTTTGATCCAAAGAGAGGGAGGCATTTGGCTGAATTACAGCAGCAGTCTAAATGCCCAGCACATCTATATTGTCGACTGCCACAGCTTAAATTTTTCACTCAAATAATCAAGAGTTTCCTCATCACACATCTGGGCTGATGACTGCTTTCTGCTCACTAATCTGCTGACTTTCAAAAAGAGGTACGAGTATAAGGCCTTAATCAGGTCTGTTCAGCTTACTCTCATTTGAACAACCTGCTGAGGTGGTAAAAGTGATTTTATCCACAATGATGGCAGGTTGCATGTTTCCTTCCCTTTATGCTGTGGACTGGACACAGATATGCAGAAGAAACTGATTGTATACTGATCTGATTTGCTTGCCACACTTAAGCAAGTTTCAAGGAGCAAAAGCATGAGTGCTAATAAAGGAAAGTAGACCCACAGTGTCTAGTAAATGCCAGAATCTCTGTGAGAGCTTCTGTGTGAGAACTTTATTCTGTCTAAATCAAGTCAAAGGCATTTATTTTTGAAGGTTTTTGAGGAGAAGAGTTTGTTGTGACATGGTTTACAGAGACACAAAGGACATAAATACAGATAAAAATAAGACAAACAAGTACAAGAATGTCCCAATTTTTTTAAAAGATGGTGCCAGTGCTTCTGGCTGTATGTGTGTGTGTGTGTGCAAACAGAATCTAAGACAGACAGAAACAGTGAGCTGCAGTGGATGCTGGGTACAAGCACAGAATGGATGCCTGATAAGGGACTTCTATTATGGCTTCCAGTGAGGAAGGAGCTGATAATGAAATCATTTCAGGGGATAAATTGCTTCTATAAAGAACAAGAAAGGTTAATGTGATCATTTGCAAGCGTTTTGAGTGTGGCGTGTGTTCCCTGCTGTGACACATCAATTCTGTAAGTGGCAAAACTCATATTTTTACAAGTAACCAATCTACTTAATGGCTATTGTTTTCCGACAGAGGTGGGTCACTTCAAATGGATTTGACTTGACGAGTTAAAGCACCCAGTTTGACACGCACGGTGAAACATTCATTTTGTGAGTGTATTATCCCTCAACAAATGATCGAGCCTCACACCTCATCCCAGCCTGCGACATCCACCACCAACTGCTTGGCTCTGCTCTCCCAGTCATCCACCCACCACGTCTCAGCTCTTGGCTCCCTTATAGTGGCTCAACCATCCAAAGTGCAGACTAAACAACAGTTACACTCCAGCTGTCCTTACTCATTCACACTTATAATGTCTTACCATTTTACTGTGTCTATCTCTTGTTGGTGTCAGTTCTGCTCTTTGGCAGTGGTTTCTCGGGTAAATGACCTTACTTCCATGAAAGCAAACATTGCAGTTTTCTCACCCAAATGGATGGACTGTAGAACTTAAGGTTACATGCAAGGCAACGAGTGGAGACTCCAGGAAGTTACTTCTCCCAGCCAAGAAATAGTCTGTCACATGACACCTTGTAAAATGGCAAATGAATGTTTTCACAGTTTCTTTGTTTGGATTGAACAAATAGGATATAATGTGTTAATTAGTGAGAGCAGGAGTTGCTGGTAGGCGGGCTTTGTTACCTTTGGACAGAGTTAGACTAGCTGTTTCCTCCCTGTATGCAGGGAACCAAGCCTATCCACTGCTGGCGAGAGCGCTGTACTTTACAGATAATGCAGGACGGTGCTATCAATCTCAAAATATGTCAAGCAGTTCATTTTAGAGATCATGAAATCTCATCACCTGTTGAGGTAACAAGGGTCTAAGTGATATTGATTGCACCAGTTGTTTAGTGTAACTAAGTACTCTGATCTACCACAAAAAATATCACACTGCAAGTAGCTGCAAGTAGCCACAGGTAGCCAGTATCAGTAAAAGAAGGCAACTTGGGCAACTTTAAGCATAGCTTAGCATTTATACAAGGTTAATAGTATACTGCTGTTCTAAAATATGAACAGTAATAGGTATGATTTTTTTTAACATGCTGGTATATGCAAAATGGAACTTTGCATTGGTCAATACACAAAATCCAGGTGGTAGAATTGATATTTGGAAGAAAAAAATTATTAAGAGGTCTTGATTTTTTAGAAACATTACTGTTGATATGGTACATTTGTTGGGGACCATTTTCAATAAAGGGATGGTCCACATTTGGTTTTTTTTCATGTTTGTACCAGCAAATTTTCTCTGCTGGATCAAGTAAAAATATAATACATTGCATCTGCTCCTGGTAATAAAGGAACATGTCACCCAGTGTAACACTGTGGCTCATTTCTGGACAAAAATGGCACCCAATGGTACACAGCAATAAGATGTCACAGCCTTTGATACCAACACTCTACTTACTTCACAGTGGTTATCAGACCTTTTTTGGCATTACCCCTTTAGAAGCTAAAAAAACAGTTTAGACCACTTAAGCCAAAGTTTTTATCAATTTTTATGAATGTAGGGAAAGAAACTAATAAGGATTGTTGAATTTTAGGGAATAAAAGATAAGCACAATATAGCATCAGCAAACTCTTGTTTTTTCATTTTCACTACATGTGCAATGTTTATTCAACATTATTTCACTAATTTTTCTACTGGTCATCCGCGCCCCCCTACAGTGGCTTTATGCCCCCCATTTGGGCCCTGAAAAAATGAGAGCCACTGTGTTAGTAAGATGTGTTCAGTGTTGGTTTGGATCTGGCCATTGAGATTTGGGGACAACAGACAGATGTAAAATATCAGTGCACTCATGCTTTAACATTAATGTACTTTCAGCTTCTATCACACTCTATCAACTTGGGTATGCTAAAATGCAGACTTTAGAATATTCTTATCACTTAACTAATAATTTTCCTGAATTGTTTTCCTTTAAGAAGTGTATCCTCAGGCTGTCCTCGCTTGCTCTTTATCTCCCTTTTTTCTCTGTCTGTTCCTCCCTCTCTTTTCCCCAACATTTGAACCCAGCCAGATTTATTAATATTAAAAACGATGGTGAATCCTGGGGGCTTCCTCCCACTGTCACCATCCTCCTTCCTCCTTCCTCCTTCCTCTCTCTGTCTCCCTCTTTGTCTCTATGTCTCTCACTCTTCCCTCCATCACTTGACCCTGCAAAGGTTAATAATGATCAATGTTCATAAACACTTAGGGCGTTATCTGTCTCCTGCTGTCTCTTCTTCCTGGGTTATGCAGCTGTTGATCTCTCTGTAATTCTGTTTTTTCTCAGGCGCCTGTTGATGTTCATAAACCAAGATTGGCTTTGGGACAGACATGCTCAGTCAGGATATTGTGCAAGCATGCACACACCAGAGCCAGACACAGTTCAGTGCATGCTGTCCTACACTAAAATTGAGAGAGAAAAATTGTGAATTCTTTAGTCATTAGTCCTAAACTGTGGTCCAAGATTGCACTGTGGGACACAGACACTGATGGATGACTCAGAGCTTTACAAACCAAAGAGAGGCTGTGTCAAATACTGACAGTGTCAAAACGACAGGACCAAAATCTGACAGTGTGACTGCTGCTATGGCTTGTGTTAAAATAATAAAAAGAAAAAGAATATTCTACCCAGCATCCCTGGAGATAAGAAGTATGTTGGACGATTCCACACTTTATGATTGAAACTTAGAATATGTAACATTTCCACATTAAAATATCTAAAAAGGACTTTCTCTTTACCACATAATTTTTTTGAGTCGTGTTTATAGAATACCAAAAAAACCTTTCCAACAATATTCAGGGAAAATCAGTAACGGTGCATTAACTTCTGGGGTAACACCAGTCAGAGAGGGAGGAAGGAAGTCAAATATGAGTGAACATAACGTGAATAAAACTTTAATACATTGCCTCGTCTGTGAACACTTAAAGACCATAGAGACCAAAGAACAAATGAAAAGATGAATGATCAAAATATCTGAGGATAAATTTATTCATTCTGACAATTTATTCTAATTAAAAGTGTAGACTTTGGCACTTGGACTCTGGCATTAAATAGGTTACCATGGGGAGCGTTTTTATGAATTTGGTGATTCCAAGATAAGGAAAAGTTCCCTCAAGAGCCTAGACACTGATGGTGAAAACAATGAAGGGAGCCTGATATTTGGACCACATCATGAGGGAGAAACTTCTGATTGGTGGGTTTGATTGAAGACGGCCAAACATCCATAGTTGAGGTGTTGAGGGGATGGATTAAACTCCTTATAGTGTTAAAATCACAGCTGAATGACAGGGGGGACACTTTTTAGTTTGACAGCTGGCAGGTGAATGGCTGAAGGAGAGTGTGTCAGGTTCTTACTGGGTGAAAATGAGATCGAGGAGGTGCAGTTTGGAGACAGTGAAAAACTGTGCTTATGACTAAGAAGGCATGCACAGAGGTAATCTTCCTGACTGAACTCTCACTATGCATCATTTTCAGTCAGATAGATTTTCATTAGCAATACTGGCTATATAACAATTAAAGAAACAAATCCCATGATTCCATGCTCAAATTATGTGTTTTGCTCTTCATTGTTTTAAGTAAGAGATCTCTTGTGGATCTTACATTCAGATTATACAAGGTACAAGGTTAATTATTTGTTGCATAATACTTGCTGCAGTCTCTCATTTAAATGGATCAAATAGTCAGTGTTTTGTTATTCTTATTTTCATCCAATAATGTAACTGAAATTTAATGAAAATTAATAAACCCTGAAAAACAGGCAGGAAAATCAGATGCCCAACCAGTGAGTTATGGATGGGGCACGAATGCCTCAAATGTTGGTGCCACATGTAAACTGGAGTTTTGCAGATTGCAAAAATTACCATTTTTCTGATGAAAGGGTCGGCACATAGCATGAAATGATGCATAATACACAGGCAAATGCACCATTATAGGAAACATTTTAGAAGTGTTAATTTCAAAGCTTGTAATTTGTTTTGCTGCAGTTTCAAAACTTGAAAGCAGCTGATGCAAGTGGATGGTGTGTTTCTATCACAGACACTCTTTAGCCATGTAAGCTGCGTGGCTCTAAGGATTGGGATGATTGGTCTGTTAGGTGGTCCTACACTTTGCTTCAGACTGAAATATCTCAACAAAAATTTGTCATAACCCAGCTCAAAAGTATGGGACAAAGGAGGGAGACTATACGTTGTCCAGAAGAGTTGTAGTTTTTAATGAGGAAAAGTAATCAGTTAGGTCGTGTCCATCAGTAAGTCAGTTTGTCTGTGTGAGGGGGTAAATGTTGGAGAGTGTGTGTGGGTCCAAAAACCAACAAACAGCAGTCAGGATGGTCAAATGTACAGAGACTAAGAGAAGCTTGCTGGATCTATTTAAGGCCTCCTGAGCCCAGCCTACTCAGGTGTACTGCACTGCTGTGGCACTCCAGCCCCACCCAACAATTACCTGCAACAAAGAAAACAGCCAGCACCAGCAGCAGACAATCCACACAAGGCCTCTCACAGGTGTCACATATTTGATTCTTTCTCCACAACATTTGGCACCAATGATCCCCTCAAGATGGATGGCAATAAAGTTGGTGGCCCCTTAACTTTAAGACAATTTTCAATTATACTTTAGTTTATGACAAAATAGCTGTAAAAAATGATATCAGCTTCAGTTGTACTTTGTGCTATTTAGCAATTTGTAGCTTGCTGCTAAAAAGATGTGTCTCACATAGAAACTTACTTACATAAACACACACACACACACACACACATGCACACACACATGTGCACACGCACACAGGCGTACACACAGCTGTGTGCCAGGATTTCACTGTGCAGGTCAGGACTGTCACATCTGTCACTTCACTCCTCCACTGTATGCTGCCAGAGGGGGATGAATGAGCGGAGCTAGTGAGAATGAGAATGATATGAAGATGAAGAGAGAGTGACAAAAATAGAGAGAGAGTAGAGGGCAGAGGTTATTATTGACAATTCCTAAGTGCTAATCAGTTGGTCTGAAAATAAAGAGAGCATGTAGTTGTAAAAATCATCCTCATGTGCACTTAAAAAAAAATCATATTAAATTAGTTCATGTCCATCATGCATTTAGACATGTTTCCCATTTGGCTGAGCACTACAACTACCGTTGATGAGCCTTTTAATCATAATGACAGCTGTTTTACACTGTGAGTTGTCATTAAGCCCACCTCTGACAAGCATTATGACAGTTTAGATAGTGATAAGCCCTCTTATCTGTGTGTTTTTGTGTGTGTAGGTGTGGGTTTGTGTGTGTGTGTGTGTGTCTGTGTCTGTGTCTGGGCGTGTGTGTGATTTGTGAGAGAGAGAGAGGGAGAGAGGGAGAGAGAGGGTGTCTATGTTTGCTTGTCTTAAATTTTCTGTGACTTTAGTCAGGTCATCTGAGGCAATGTGCATGCAGTTATGAAAATACACTTTGTGTGAGAATTTCTGTTCATTGCTGTGTCAAGTCAGAAGATCTCAGTAATCCTGTTATGGTAAAGGATCAGCGGCTGATACAGGGCGAGCCTGCGGCTTTTGAAGCAGATTGGGTCTTTCCTGCTTGTGCTATAGACTCACATTTTGAAACATGTATCATAGAATTAGGAGATGCTTTGGTTTAAGCCAGCAGCTGTGAAAAGGAATTTCTCTGCCTCACTGAAAATTTTCTCATAGTGGTCCTCTCACATCTTATTTTCTTTGTGCTTACACTGATTTCGTGTTCAAGACACAGTTTACATTAAACAAAACAATCAAGTAACAAAACGAGTTCAGAAAATTCAAGCGATTGCAGAGGATCATTTATATTATAACTTTAATCCACTTTATTAATGCAGAGCTGTGTGAATGTTGATAAATGTCCTCAAGTGATGTCACTTGAGTCCGCATCAGTTTGGGATGGAGAGGAGGAGTTTGAAAATTGAACTAGACAGATATGAACTTAGCAGACATCTGCTGCCCATTCCTTAGCTCTACTTAAAGCTAAAATCTCATGGCTACATTCGCAACTAGCATAACACATCTCACTCTCTTACTAAACTACAAGGTTGCATTGTGGGAAATGCATGCACAAGGTTTCAACAAGTAAAAGATTTTATCTCTGTTTTTGCTGAAAAATTAATCATCAGTTTTGAGTGTTAAATGAGTAACCCTAACCCCTAACCCTGTATCAGCAAAATGCTCTTTTGAATCTACATTGTTTGTTTATGTTGAGTTAAACATCAACCACTGAAGACCATTTCATTTTCGCAGTGGCTCTGAACCTGGGTGTTAGCCCCACCCAGAGGGTCACCCAGGACATGTCTTAAGGGTGAAAAAGAATCAAAGTGATTAAAAAAGATGATTGCAGAAAACATTTTTTTTCCTCCTTTTTTCTTCAAGTTTTCCTTGTGAAATACTGGAACATTTTACGTCCTCAGGCCTTTTGATATCCTTCTAATAAATTTAAGTCATGACAAATTATCCCACTGCTACAAAGTAGTGTGAATCACAAGTACACATTGCTTCAATTAGAGGGAGCACAAGGCAAAACGGCTGGGAACCACTGCTGTAGATTATAAGCTATAAAAACTAGTGGTGGAACTCGTAGACAGACTTTAATAATTCAGTTTCTCTACCTTAGTTATACTTGCAGATGATAACCAGGAGACTTTGATGAAAGCTTTTTTTTAGTCAGATTTTAATGAAGCCATTCAAATTTCCCTAAACTCCCTCTTTCTCCTGTCCCATCATAATGAAGCTCATTATGTCTCTGTTTTTATGATGTGATCTCCTGGAGTACAAGAGAACACACACTATTTATGGTTACTCTGTCTTTTTCTCCCTTGCTTTCTCCCAAACGTCATCCCACCCGCCACCAGTCCCATCCTTCTGGGGTCTGGTGCACTCCGCCTGGAACCTGTGTGCCATAGGGAAGAGGCAGTCGCCCATCGATATCGAGACCAGTCACATGATCTTTGACCCTCATCTGACCCCTCTGAGGCTCAACACAGGAGGACGAAAGGTAAGGACCACCCCCGTGAAAATGACCTGATATGTGTCTCTGGATGAAAAATGGCACTGAACACATCCTCAGGGCCATCCGCGACACTGACCAATAAATTTCAGGCTGACGTTTTGAAACAGAACTCATCAAATGCTCCAATACAAGCAGGACTGTCCTGCTCTGACAGCGCCGGGCTTTTATTCATCACAGGGTCTGAGAATAGAACAGGACACGATCTCTCAGTCAAGATTCAGAAAAACTTCTGTCTGAGAGAGACTATGAGCTTTCCATCCATATCCAAAGGCTTTAAAATTCCCAGCTGCATTTCACTGCAATAGGCTCAGGAGGTATTACAATTTTAGCCCTTTACACAGCAATCACAGTTAATCTTTACAGGAAAAAATCCTCTCTAAAGCAGCCTGAATCATTGTTAAAACACAGCTTTTGGTGGTGTCGTACATTGCATTCTGGATTAATTTTGGTATTTAGTTGTGTATTCTAGTTATAGGCCATATTTAGATGAAGTGATGTCACACTGAGGTATTTTCAGCTCCAGTAAATAGGAGCTATCGTCAGCTGAAAAGGTGGCATACAGACCCAAATCACAAGTTTAGTTATATTAACATTTAATCACCTTCTGTTTTTGGGTTCTATCTGTAATCTACATGGTTTGAGATGTTATGTGTACTTTTATGGCTGTCTGTCTTGTTTAACAGAAAGAAATGTTCTTGGGAAATAAAAAAAACATTTTAATAGACAAAATAAAATTGTTAATTGTTGCAGGGAGTTGTGATATTAGATATTTTGGCAATTACTGAGCCCCTGTAGGGTCAAGGTCTTGCGTTTTGGCCATCCCTCTAATTGACATAAAATGTGAAGCTTTGACACATTGTGAGTTTGATATAAAATAAAATAACAAGTGCCCCACTGAGGCCTTTTCACATCAGTTGCACCAAAGTGAGACAAAAGAGGCTTTTAGGTGTAATCACTGTAGCTGAAAGGCTCCAAAATATGGGACATGTAAATTTGACCCATTAACATTTGTATTTGAGAGGATGTCATATGTTACAAAAACCTGAAAGAAAACTGAAAGACAGTATTGTTCTCTTCTCAATATTCAGAGTTTAAAAAGACTTTTATTATGCACAGAAGACCTGCATCTTGTTTGAGTTCATGTTAACAATGGCAGTGAACACAAACACTGCAACTGGGTGCTAAAAATAAACATAATAATTATCAAATAAATGAATAAAATGAAAATGAAAAAATAAAACATTACTTTTTTAATGATTATACATTTTTTTCCCCGTTTGATGCTGTCCCTCTGTCTGCTGTTCTTAGGTTAAAAAAATTGCTTGAATTTTTTGGCCTCCTAAGCTTTGATTATTCTTGTCTGAGCTCTAAATGTAGTCAGTGTCATTATCTGCTTACCTGCAGCACTTCCAAACAGACACATACCCAGCAGGAGTGTGGCAGAGTTATTACCTAATTACAATAAACGCTCAGCAGCTAGCTAGATAGTAAACTGAATTTAGTTTATCTTTATCATAAATTACATATTTCTCAATGAAACAGGCACTGCAGGTTGTCACTTGAGCTGTCAGAGCATCTTGCATCGTGTTACTGGTATCATCCGTCTTTGTGGTTTTTTTATGGAAACAGATTAGAAATGAGACAAACAAAAAAAAGGCTCAGGTGAACAAAGCAGGTTGCATGCATGTGTGAGAGAATGTCACTATAGCTGGTGACTTGTATTTGCTGACAGTATCATGCTGAGCATTGTGTTCATGACTGGAAACCAGCTTTTCACCTTGTCACACACAGAGCCAAAAACATCCAGGTCCTCAGCCTCTACTGGGAGAAGAAAGGCTGAGATATTGACAGTACGGGTACACTAGGTGTGACATGACCTCCATGCTCTTCTGAGTGAAAAGGCCCAGGTCCATTTCACCGTAGCAACACTGTCATTATTAAACCACTTCATGAACAGCATGAATATTACACAGCAGACAGTAACACAATAAGCAGAACAGTCTGACACTGGCATCACTGGTGGCTAAAGAAAGGCAGCCTTCCCACAAACAGCCATTCATGTGTTGACAGCTTTCCTCGATCGTATGCCAGCTGTCGCTTGGAGTGCAGAGCCTGGAGCAAGTCCTGCCTGTCACACATCAGTTTCGGTTTCTGTTTCTGCATCAGGGTGATCTAAAGGGTGATGGATGGACCTGGAGCTCTGCCATGCTAGTACTCTCACCTTCTCACTGTGTTACTTTTACACTGTAGTTCATCTCTCTTCTTTGTGGAAACAGAGGCAAGCGGCAGATGATGATCTTGCTTTCCTCTTCAAGCCATTTGAAGGACTGAGTCATGGACAAGGTGGATTTAAAAAAAACCTCTCAGCTCTGATGGGAACACTCCAGGAGATCATCTTGGTCCCTCTCCTGGAGTGTTACAGGTCCCAGCCAAACATGGCCGGAACCAGACATGGCCAGGGATATCACACACCCTGCTGTGATCAGAGCACCTGAAATCAAATTATTCATCTGGCCGATGAAGCAACCCAGGAAATGAATTTAGTCTTCAGAGGGGGAGTTGTTATTACACACCCATATTTTTGGCTGGTGCAACCAGCTGTGCTCCAAGTTTGATAATACTGTCCAAATAACTTATGTATTATACATATTTTTCTGTAAGTCCTTTGTTCAGGTAGTACATCACCATGTTCTGTGACCTTGTACAAATTCCACTAAACCAGCTACTAGAGTTTGCATTTTAGCATCTCCTTTCAGGACTTTGCAACACACTGCTAGATACAAGCTAGAGAGAGAGTTTTCTGAGCAAGCTCCCGCGCACAGAGCACAGCCAGTCTTCGTCTGACGGCTCAGGGCTTGGGTGAAGGTCGTATTGGCAGAGAGGTGGACATTATTTTTGTAAAAGTCACAGGGGACAGAGGGTGACAGAGTACGTCCCAGAGAATGAAGAAAACCAGTCATCCTCATCTGCAACAGGCAGTTCCCGGTTCATCTCAGTCTCAGTGGAATGAGGCACCAAATTGTCAGCTGGCGTGTTCCATGGCAAGATTGATGGTCAACTTCTGTTAACTTTTGCTGCAAATAAGCTTGTTGAGGGTGCAGAAATGATCCCACTGCTGCTGATGTCAAAGTAGAGGAAGAGCCTGGCAGCTAACACAGGCTGGCAGCTGTAATGCCACTCTGTGTACGGTCTGTGCTGAGCCACTCAAAATGAACTGAATGTGGGATACGGCAATGAAGTCAGTGCAAAACAGGGCTGATTGAGCCTCCTGAGGCTGAGACTCCATTCTCTGTACAGTTAGCAGGCAAACTCCTTTGCACTGATTAAAAAGAATGGTAGGTGGCGTCTTCACTAGCTTTCACCCTGTGTGAGATAATGGTATTTAGGAGGCAGGCCCTGATTGGTTGGCTATGCATGTGTAAATTTTAGTGGTATGCATGTCATTGAAACAGAAGGCAGAGCCCAGTGTGAGGCAGAACTTTGAAAAAAAATGCCAGAACTGACTTGTGCTTTATAGGCAGAACTATATAGCACAGATTGATATTATCTAACACAGTCATAGCAAATAAAGGTGGAATTTTCTCACTGGTAAATAATATTAAATAAGTAGCTGCAAATAAGTGACAAAAAACTGTTTTAAATTTTGCCCTGCCCTTTTTGTCTAAGATGTAAAGAATCTATCATTTTCACATCTACAGTAAAGTACATCAATACTTTTCTGTGCTACTTACAAAATTGCTAAAGGTGTTAAAGTCCATTATATATAATGATGTAACCAGAAAAGAGACTTCAAACCGAAGGGACATGCCACCGCAATAACTTCTCTTCCTTTGATTTAGAAGAAAAGATGAGTCATAAATCATTTTTTCATCACATCATGTCTTTATTAAAATTTGATCATGGCAGATTGCTTTGATCTTGGCAAGAAACAATATGGTGCGTTGTTGTTACGTTTTAATGTTCTCTTGAGGGATTCCAAAAAAGCACAGATACACTGTTCTCTCAAAAAAGGTTTAAGGTTGGCTGAAGTTGGATATGACAACAATTAGTGTTTCTTAACTTAAAAAAACAAACAAACTGATATTTCAAACTGGCTGTACAAAATATCAGAACCGGGAAGGTTTAAGACAAGTTGCATTATTGTTCATCTGCAAAATACTGCATTTTCCATGTAGACCCTAAAACTGACAATGTGCAGTAAAAAATCCCAGACAGACCAAACAAATAAATATACTCTTACAAAAAATATTGTTAGCAAAATAATTGTGATGGGGGTTAAAATGAAATGTAATAATTCACACTGTTCTTTTGGTACAGGGCAAGGAACATGTCATGGAGAAAAGAAACTAATTTGTGTGCACAAATTTATAATTCATACACTTGATTAACTTATCACCCTTCGCGCCATTAATCTTGTTCTGCAAATAACCTTTCACCACATAACTCTTGTTATGTATCCTTGTAATCATAAACTGTTGTATTCTGATGTGGGAACATGTGGATGAACCTCTGTTTTTTGCTGTTACACACAGTTTATGGAATTTTTTCCCAATAGAAACCAACAACTATGATCAACTATGATCAAATCATGAGCACAAACTAAGCATTCCAGAAAACTAGTCAGTGTATCTGCTCTTTGTTATTCCCACCACATTCTCCTTTTTACTAATGACTGTTTTTGATGAGATGGGCATATTTATGTGTATCCAAATCAACAATATTAACAAAAATAAAATACAACAAAAGATTATTTTATATTATCATGCAAAAATAATATTTACTCAAATTTTCAGTTCTATATCTCACTTTTCTAAAAACTCCTTTTATAACTTTTACTGTGTGTATTGGCCTTTGAAAAGAGTTTTATTTTGCTGGAGTGCTAAATTTTTCACGACCCATAAAAAGAATGTTTTAGGTTTCCCCTCCAGTCAACATAAAAATACCCTCACTGCTGCGCAGTATGGAACGACTGTCTGTAATTTAAAGGTCATGTTTAGCAATTAGATTTCATATTAGCAACGCTTATGAGTAGTCACCAATTTTATTGAAGGGGTAATTTAGCATACTTTTAATTGGTGCAATAAAACAGTACAAACATCACAAGTCTGGACTATTGAACATTGTAAAACATACAGACATTGAAATAAATAGTGTACTCTACTGCAGTTCACATGAACTGGGAGGATTAAATTGTGACATGACGTGAGGTATGTTTTTCATGAGAATGGTTAATGAGTAATAGCAAACAAAAAAGGATAGAAAAGAAGGTGGGGAAAAAAATAAGGCAATTGTTATTTTTTATTATTACTATCATTATTGCTAGCATTATCATCATTGGTATTGTTACTAGTATTATTAATAGTATCATTATAAAAACACTTACATATAG
>JAQMCX010000022.1:4586640-4607488 GCA_029814765.1 Acanthurus leucopareius
TAAGAAACGCAATAAATATCTTGTTAAGTTACATATAGAGTAGGGTAAAAAATTTGCTATTAATTTGCGATTAATCGTTATTAAAAATTTTAATCGACTGACAGCCCTAGTTTAACTGTAGATAGCTACTTTTTGTAATCTATGCTCGCACTTTTTACATTGGCATTAGTGTGCAGCACCCTGCTCATTCCCTACCGGAGCGGTGTCTGAACTTTTTGAACACACCTGTTAGAACAATGCATCCAGTAGTTGTTATAATATCTCAACCTGGGGAAGTACCACCATCCAATTGGCATCCCCAAAGCCACACCAACGCCATGTCTAAAGAGTGTCTGTACAAAAAGGAAAAGTTTAGTCCCACATAGTTTTCTGTGGGATCTTTTTAGATTTTGTTCCTTTCTTCTCTCTTGCAGAAGATTCCTGAACTGCAGCACTTAATCAGGCATATGACCTTATACGATGAAACAACTGAGCGGGAGTGCCATCTAATGAGGCTACAGGACAGAGTTAATCAAATCACAAGCCATTTTTATCCAAAAGAGTTCCACATTATCATTTATGCATAATAATGACTGTGTTCGTACCTGATGGGAAGAATACTGCAGCTAAGTCAAGCAGTGTCAAGCTTCGGAGCTACAAAGGACCACAGGGTTCGTCAGCGTTGTCATTATCTATACATCTATCATTTTTTACAGCAGCAAGTAAGATTTTCCTTGTAATCTACTCTCCTCATCTTCCACTCTTGATATTTCTGAGGAATTTGCACTTTTTTCATCTCATACATCACATGATTTCCTGGTTTTAAATAATCAAATGGCTAATTGTATCATGTGCATCTGCAGTATTTAAGAGGGGTTGGCTGCTGATGTTCTTCAAAAGAGAAATTAATCAGGGCTCTTTACAGGCAGCAGCACAACTGTAATAAGAGTTAAATCCTCTGAGTCTTTTTTCATGATTAATGCTCTTGTGCATCTGCTGAGTGAGAGCACATAGCATGACCATCTGTCCTGTGTGTGTGTGTGTGTGCGTGTGTGTGTGCGTGTTTGGGACTATGCTGAGGAGAGAGCGAGACTGAGAGAGGCATGAGCACAGTGAGATTTTGTTTGTGTCTGAGAAAATGATATCAAAGATCGAGGGAAAATGCTGGGCGCATGTGTTTGTGCGACTGTGGATTGCGTGTGGGTGTACATGTAGGTTGAAGAGTCAAAAACAAAATTGAACACCTTTGACTTTGTGTGTGTGTGTGTGTGTGTGTGTGTATGTGTGTGTGTGTGTGTGGTGTAGTGTGCACCTCTGTGTTATCCAGTTATCCAGGCCAGCCTCTCTCATGCTCCGGCTTCTTGTAAGTGAGTTTCCTCAGAAGCTGTTGCACAACAGATTGGCTGTTTTGGCTCCCGCTGTCAGCAACAGATTTCTTTATTGCTTGAAATTCACAGGCAGCATTTATACACAACTTTACAGTAATCCTCACTGTTTTCACACATTCAGATGGTTGCATAGGCACACACGAATTAAGTACTGCACAAGCTCAGCTAAACAGCTTTTAAATTAAGCTTCTCAGAAAGTGCAAATATCATAATTTTACATGCCTGAGCATGTGTTCACGTGCCTGTTGCTCTGAACAGGGGCTGAGTTCGTGATTCAGGAGCCAAGGCAAAGTCAGACATGGAGATAGTGATTGGGGAATTAGGGGGTTATTTTCATAATCCAGGCCTCCACACTTCATCATCCACATTATCTTTAAGTTTCGACTTCACAAAAATTACATGTAAAAGCTGGATTTTTATTTTTTTAAGACTGACAAGAATGTTCTCTCTGAAAAAAGAATGACACTGGGTGCTTTTGTCTTCATCCTTATTAGCATTATAGATTATATCTGTGCTGCAATCCAACCAAAAAGACATCAGCCTCATGTTATTTATTTACAAAGTTTTGTTAGTTAAATGAAGCTTTACAGAGTTCCATTTGAAAGTCCATTTGTCTCATTATTTCCTGACAACCTCTTGGTACCAGATTGGCAGCAGCAGCACCTAACCAAGTTAGCTGGCTAACTTGATAATTGCTCGCCACACAGTCAAGTGATTGAAATCATTCAAAGATCCCTGCAGACATATATTGTTCTAAAAGAAATAAAGCTGATTTGTTTCTCTCGTATTTAGTTAAACTAATTCTAAAATGCATTGAATTGATTTATTCATGATCATAATTTATAATCAATAAAATTCCCTGTGTCTCTTTTGAGTTCATGTTAACATGTCAGACTGGGCTCAAATGCAGTAAAATCAAGCAGTAAATCAAAGAATCCTATTTAATTGCAGAGGTTCCTACACAGGTGGTCAGTCAGGGATCAAGGGGAGGCATAAAAAACATGGGGCAAAAACAGAAATCAGAATGACAAAAACTAATCATACACATGAGCCCTGAATATTTTAGCCTAGCTCAACATGTTTCTGGCCCTCAGATCTGAAAATTTAATGGAACAGAGGGGGACTTGACAAGAACTTAAAGATGGAGCATCCGAGGAAGGGACACATTATAGTGCTGCACATAACTGGTGAGATAGAAAGAACAGGCCATGGATGGAGCTATTTTAAGATCATAGAAGTTATTCTGACAGTGAGTTTTCTTCAGTTCATTATGGTCCATAATGAAATCTGCAGAGACCACAATGCCTCTGTTTGTGTAGCTTAAGTCAGCAGACATCACAAACCAACTTTCATTTATTTTGCTCCTTTTACTTTTCTGTAGTATCACATCCATTAAAAAACTCTTGAAACGTCCATGTAAATGCAGCTGTTAATCTGATTCAAATAGGTTTAACATTTATAAGATTAATGTCTGACTCTAACAAATAAAACATCAGTGATGTTTCCTCTTTGTTGTCTCTGTTGGCTGTGTCAGATTTTTACCATTATTTCCATTAAGTCACGTGAGGTTTTTATTCTTGAGTTCCAGGTTTGATATTTGTTACATAAATTCAATTTTCCTTGAAACACATAGAGTAATAAATAATTTCCAGTCTTCAGAAGACACCATAGCCATGTTCTTGCTTATCCAATAATGAATTAACCGTTGGAATATCAATAAATACAAATGGAAATAATGAATAAATAATGTTAACGCATTCTGCCAGTGGAAATGGTTCCCGTGCCTCTTAGCAGCACACAGAGCACAGTATAAATACTAAATGCAGCTTGTTATTCATGTGCAGGTGTTAGTAAAACAGGTAACAGTCTACAGAGAGAAAATACTGCTGCTCCAGCGGCATATGTTCATTTCAGTGCACATGTGTGCAAACACAAACTGCATCAAAAGCTGGTACAGCTGTTACAAGTGACTTGACACAGGATAAAAATGTGTAATTTCTTTAAAATCATATTTCTTCATCTCCTGTCTCCTCCAATGGTTTAATCCTACGACTCTTTCCATGCACGCTTAATAGGAAGAATAAGGATGGAAGGACAAGATATAATGGAGGAAATCATGGATATAATTAAAGGGAATGTCTACAATTACTAAAAGAGTTATATGTGGAAAACAAGGAAGATCAACACAATTTAAAATGATACAATAGCAGATTGTTGCAGTTTATGAACGTAATAATGTGTTTAAGACGAAACTCTTTACTGGATTGGATCATCTGGACATTTGTCAAAGTGAAAGGACTGTTTTTGTTAGAATGCTGCAGATGGGTGGAATACTTTGAGGCTTTGTTGGTAATTTGAAACTGTCACTTTCTTTGTCTGTAAACTGTCAGAAATATTGATTATCCCAGCTGTTTTTTATTGTATTTTGTAATGTTTTACATCAATCATATCACAAGAATCTGAGCTTTCCAAACATTCTTTGCATTAACACACACAATTAAAATTGCAGTACGTGTCCATTAACAGCAACAGTTGCATGAGTCTACTACTGTATCAAAAATAGTTTCCCAGTATCTTCAAACTGTTGAAGTGGAAGCCCTCTTAACCTGAATGCAACAGACTGACCCCAAACAGCAGATGTGGACCAACACGGTGTGTCTCATTCCCATTACAGATGTAGGAAGGAACTTTAAAAGGCAAAAACGTTGGAATCTGAGCACTTGCTTGTTTTTGAAAAGCAGCTCAATAAAGTTCAACAGTTGATGTCAGGTGACCTTTGCGCCTTTTCTTTGACTTGTTCCTTGAGTAAAGAAGACAGTAACAAAAGATGAGGTGGTGATTATCAAGTTAGGTTACACTGAGCAGCTCCCAGAAGTGCTACTTAATCTTACTTGCTTCAAAATACTCACCTGCTCATTATGCTTTCAATATTTACTCTGTTTGTGGGATGCTATCCGTCACTATCCAAAAACATGGTTTCGAGGGTGGATTCTCATTAATAGCCAGTCATCAACAACATCACCCTGCAGTCTATTATATGTCAACTTGTGACCATGCTGCTCAGAAAAGGCCATCAGCTCCATTTACATCCACGGCAGTGACAGAGTGACCTTCACATTTTCAGCCAAGAGATGCAACACAGAGGTGTGATAAGACCTCCGAATATGACAAATGACCGACTTCACAAATACTTTGAATGCTCTGCACCGTGCTGACATTTTACTAATAGATTGGACAGTGCAAGTGCATGTGTGTGTGCGTGTGTGTGTGTGTCTGCTGAGAAAGTGACACTTCATTAGTCATATCCTATCTCACAGACTGGCTCTAGTATACGACGCTAACACACACACACACACACACACACATTCACACAGACGGACATGCACACTCCCACTCTGTCACACTGTAATTGACTTGTGACGGCAAACTTTCATTAACGAACACAGAGACAATTTGGACTTCTTTATTAGTTTTCATTTCATTTTGATGTCGCATTAAAAAATAATATCCAGAGAGTTCGGTTAAAGATGAGGCTGAGTTCGATCTTCAAGGCCATGAGACAAATTAAACTCCTCTGTGTTTGTAAGTAGTGACTATGTTACATTTGCATCATTTATTTGATCTCATTTGAACATTGCCTTGAAGAGCTTGGGAGTGCAAAATCATGTGCTCACCCTCCAGTTTTCTTCACAAAAAAGTTTCAAAGTAATCCCTAGATCAAATGTAGTGAAGTTATATAAAACAAACCAATTTGGAGTCTTGGACTGCTACGCATATGTTAAAAAAATGCTGTAGTCTTAATTGCCTTAGGTCTGGGTGACTGAAGCTCAGGAGGTAGAGCAGGTTGTCTGCTTATCAGAAGGTCAATAGTTTGATCTCAGGCTCCTCCAGTCTGCAAGTGTCCTTGAGCAAGACACTGAATCCCAAATTGCGTCTGATGGCTTCAGTGTGTGAATATGTGTTATGAGTTCCTGATTGACACTTTGTATGGAAGCCGCCTGCAGTCAGAGAGCACATGTGCACATTGTGCTTCTTTCACTAAATGTGTGTGCTTGAACCAGAGACTTTACCAAAATGTTCATACTAACAGCATTTTTTGAAAACTGTTTTCAGGGTTCAGTATTAATTTATACTTATCGTTATAACAGGATTGTATAATAAGAATGACGGTTTTAGTCTCAATGAGCTACTTACAAAAACAGAAATGTATTAAATGGAACAGTGAATGATAAGTAATGAAATAAAGTGGAGGACAAGTTAAGGGAGTCTTACAGCTGGAGGAAAGAAGTTGCTTTTTAGTCTGCTGATAGGACAGAAGATGATGCTAACTACAAAACTCAATGAAAAGGTTAAATAAAAGTTTACAGCTAAAATTGTAATTTTAAAAGCAGATTCATTTTAAAATGAGAAGTGTGGCTCAAGTTGAGGCAAAAAGTTAACATTTCCACTGTCTTTTTTGAGAGAAAAGTCTACGAGGTTTAGAAATACCTGATTAGTTTGTAAATGCTATAAACTGAAACAAGTTTGGCTTCAGTAGCTGAAGTATAAACTTCTCCAAATCATCTAATAGCAGGACAGAGCTGCTCTTGTTGATCTAAAGTCTGATATCGGAGCATCTTTGCTAATGCAACCTGTTTGCTAAACAATGTGGATACATGTGCTTGTGCACTTGGATGTAATGTGTAGCCCAGTTTGCCACTCATGCTAATGTTTCCAGCTAATGTTTTTTAAATGTTACCTTCAATGTGCTGTATCCTGCTGTAAGGTCACCCAGAAGGAGTATCTTTAAATCAGCAAATTGCAGAATACTTGAAAGCTCTAACCATTTGAGTGGACAGAGAATCAGAATATGCAATGTGAAATACAAGTGCAACATTTTACAACTGTTATTCAGGCCTACAGGAAGTATCCACAAAGTTTCGGCTGAAGTCTGGTTATAATTGATCGGTGCTGGTGTGAAGTCTCCTTCACTTTAAACTTTAAAATTGGGGACAATAGAGGAGGCAGCTAAAGACCGGTGCTGACTTGAGTGACAAGAGGAATGTCAGGAGAGGACTGAGTGAAATCCAATAAGAAAAAGAAAACAGACTGAAAGGAGGTAGTGATTAGGGTGCGCAGAGGAGGGGAAACAGAGTGAGGAGGAGAACAGGACTAGAGAGAACAAGTCAGGACGTTGGAAGGGATGAAGAACAGAAGAGTGGTGAGAGCATGAGAGGAGACTAAGGAGGAGAGTAGATGGAAGAGGTGAGCATGGGGTCATTCAAACAGGGAATTAATCATTTTGACAGCCTATCTGCCTCCCTGTCTTTGTCATGCACACACACATACATCACATTCTTGTCTTCAGTCACTTAAGTACTTATACGCATAAAGATTCACAGCGGAAAAGAAGTGGATCAGTGAGTTTGATGGCAACACAGGTATCAAACATGTGTCTGTCTTTCTAATTTCAAGACTCTTGATAAGGATTTTTCACTGATTAAAGCTGAAAGAAACCAGCTATTTAAGGTCTATTTCACACTTTGAAGTTCGGTTCATTTCTGCAGACCAAGGGGAGAAAAATAACACATTGTTGTCTTTAAGGTCTGCTGTGATTCATGTTCACACTGGCTTGTTCCAAACGAACCAAGAGCTGAAAACATGAAATTATTCTGTATTTTCTGTATTTTCATTGGTTTCACAAAGAGCTCATTAAAACAACGCTGAGCGTTATAAGTGGAGAATACAGCAAGACCTTAGTTTGTGAAAAAAAACCACAGGTAGAAACAGGACAAAAACACAA
This sequence comes from Acanthurus leucopareius, assembly GCA_029814765.1. Lineage (NCBI taxonomy): Eukaryota > Metazoa > Chordata > Actinopteri > Acanthuriformes > Acanthuridae > Acanthurus > Acanthurus leucopareius. The sequence goes on from JAQMCX010000022.1 coordinate 4,593,790, forward strand.
TATTTTTAAAAATGATTCAGAAAAACTAAGATTGTTACTTTAATAGTTCAAGCCCAGAAGACAAATATAGGACTGGAGTATTGATAAAATTATTTCAATCATGGTTTTGATTTATTCAGACAAAAAGTTTGACCCATAGAACTGACAACACCAACTGTTCGCAAGAGGACAAGCCAAAATTATGAGTGAATATTGTAAAATTTGAAACCTTTTTCTCTAAAAGTCAAGCCTAATCTTTACACAGCACAGTGATCACTGTCTGATTCAGCAACCAGCACATATTTTACAGAGAAAAAACTAAAGTTTTGAAAGGTTGAGTCTTTCCTATAGTCTTCTTCCACAAAGATTATGACACCTTTTATCTTGTGTCCCTGCAGTAATGTGTTTTTGCAGACACATTAGGAAATGTTTTATATATCATATTTCTAAAAAAAAGTTTTGTGCAATATTTTCTTTGTATTTCTGTGAGCTCCAACATTTAGTCACCACCACAAAAATTATAGGTCCCCACTGAAAAATAAAGTTGTCAAAGATTCACTGACTATAGTTAATTGTGGTTATACTAAATGGTTTACAGCCTATTAATTTGTGTTTGTTTTGATAAGTGACGGCGGCTAATTAGGTTAATTTTCAGGTAATCATAGTCAGTTTCTAATGACAGTATACAGCAAATGGTTTCCTTTTGTGTGCCTGACGGTAAAACTACTTTCTTAAACATAATGTTAATGTTAACATTTATTCACTCTGAAAAAGGATAATTTTTCTGTGTTTAATTCAAATGTCAGCTGCTGCGTATCTGCAGTGTATTTACAGGTCTGGGACTTTGTTTGTTTAACTTTAGGCACATTTCCAGCATACATGATTTAAGTATGACCTCACCTCAAAAAACCAGTAAGTCCATTTTTAGACTTTTTTCATCTTCAAAATATAAAAATAATCCCTACCTGTCCATCACTTGTATGACATATAAGGTCTATAGTGTTATGCTGAGTTAATGACAAGTGCAGTGTGACCTTGCAGCCAGACAACAAAACTCGATTTCCTTACATGTTCCATCCAGCACTAATGATGCAGGATGACATCACCCCAACTGTCCATTTAGTGAGTTACCTGTCAGCTTCTATTACTTTGTTTACAGCTCCTGGTTTGTTTGTAAAAAAGTCAATGTGAACACGAAGTGGAGCAGAACTAAAAGGCAGAGAGTCTTTGATTCTTTCCCCCTTTAACTTTTAGCCAGTCAAGCCCTTCAGCAGCAGCAGCTCTTTCTCACTCACTAAAGCAGACATGGCCTGATGTACACTATAGTTGGGTCTCTTTACTCAAATAAATTTCTGGCAGGAAATCAGTTCTGCCCACAGGACGAGACAAATTAAAACTTTTCAGAAGAGTTCAGGAGGCACTGGAGCTACTTAGTGTAGTGAAGCTTTAAAGAAAATGATTAGCAAAACCTCTTTTTGAAGAAGAACCAAGGACTTTATGCTCATATATTGTCTATTATCCGAATTCCAACTTTGTTTTACACAAAAAGTCGTAAATTAAGTTTGGATTAACAGACATGTAGTCAAATTTGGCATATATATTTCAAAGGAAAATAGAGGAGCAATAAGAAAAAGTTGCTTGATCAAAACATTTCCAGCAAGGTCAAATACACCAATGGATGATTATGTGGTTTCAATATAAATAAGTCTGATAGCCTGGATGTGAGAATATCCATTAAATTGGACTTAGTTATTATTTATCACTCCTATTTGGTTGCTGTTAGCAACTAAATCTGTCATCTTAAATGATCATAGATTCAAAACATCTGCTGTCGTTAAAAATAAACAGACTGATTTTAAATGAGGGGGTTAAGAAAAGACTGAAAGGCTAAATGACCCAAAGACCAAGAGACTCTATTGACCTACAAACTTTCAAATAAAAGCCCTTGAGGCAGTTTCACAGTTGAACAGAGTAGAAGAAAAGAGAGTTTGAAGCTGTTCGAGGTCATGAACACCCAGCATGCAGTGCAATAAGAGCACGTATATATATTAACTTTTTGAAATAAGCAGATGTAAAAGTAAGGCTAGTGTTTGAAGATGTGAATTTAGCAAATTTTAAATGAACAAAACTGGTTATGGTTGCAGTGGTGCAGTTATACAGAAAATTTAGAAACATGAGGTATAGATTTGCTTTAAATATAAATATAAATAAGTCCTGGAACTGTTAAAACCTTCAAAACTAGTAAGTGTATATTAATGCCTCACACTAGCTTAAGGATACATGAGCCAGCTGCTCTTCCTCTTAAAGCATTTAATCAGATTGATAATTTACACACATTTAATTTATTGAGGAGCTTATTACTGAGGCAACAGTTTGAGACACTTCTACGTGTCACATTATCTTGTGAAAACTCAAACAAACTCGTGGTTGAGAGCGTTTGTAAAGTGACTGTCCTCAATAGTACAACTATGATTAGTTCAAATGTCAAAACAATTTCAAACCCATTTGAGATTGTTTTAAGTTTACCTCTAAATGTAACGTAACATAACTATGACCTAACAACACACTAGGCTGTAAATACATAGTGTGGTGATGTTTGAATGAAAAAAGCTCATAGGATTAAGGTTCAGGATGAAGGAGATGGAAAATTAAAGACCTGGAAACTTGTCTTTCAATTTGAACGCTGGCTTCCAGAGCACAACCAAATCCCAAAGCTCATATGTGGAAATAAATGTAGATTTGGAAACCCTCCTGACTAGATCTGGGCAGTAACACTGGTTTTTGAAGTCCTAAGTCCAAGAACTGGGAATGTGACTTCCAAATTCAGCAGGCTAATTTTTGTAGCTAATAAGCCAACTTCCAAAATCAATGTGAAGTTTCAGTTTGAATTGAAACATCCGTTTTGGAATTAAACTTTTCCTCCATGAGCAGCTGAAACTGAGATCAGATTTTTGGGCACATCTTTTCACGTTGCATTGCAAATTCAACTGCAGAACAAGAAACAGCCAACATATTTTTTGAGTGAAGATTAGTCTGGAACAAGATGCATAGCCATGCAGCATTGTGTCTCTTCATCATGTGTGCCTCGCTGCAATCCCCCAGGGGGAGGGTGGTCGGGATCACCGGCCTCAAGCAGCATAATGCTGCAAAAGAGCAAGCAAAGCAGAGCTTTCTACTCACCATCCTCTAGTGTGATAATTAAGTCCACAGTGTCAACAGAGGGATAGCCAAAGAGCTTGTCTCTAATAGACACCGACAGAGCAGAGGACTTAAATTAAAATCTTGGCCCTCACTGTGCTCATTGAGTTACATGCATTATGCAGTGGCCTATTACAGCCCAGGTCCAGGTGGGACCGATCACTTTCCCTCTTTTAAATATTAGCATTTCATCTCACTTACTGTTTCTCTAAGGAGCTGCAGCTCTTCCTAACCCATTTCCCTCTCTTTCCAAAATTGTTTCTCTGTCTCTCAAGCTCTCCCTCGTACCTATTTCTCTCTGCCAATGATTAAAGTTTGTATTTGCCCTTTTCTGTCCATTTCTCTTTCCATGATTTTTATTCTTTTTCTCATTATTATTCTGCCTTTGTCTTTGTCAGCTCTACTAATTCCTTTTTTCATTGTCTCTTTCCTACTGAATATGTAATTCTTTGACTGACTGATTTCTGATTTAGTCTCTGTTATATTCTTTTTTTTTTTTAATTAATTCCTGTGGTAATTCTTATGGTTATGGTGTGTTGGGCTAATAGTGTGCAATATGCTCCTTATCTTTAAGATATTATCATAATCCATAACCTTTAAGCATAAAAAGCAGTTCTGCTCTTCCCATCAAGTTTCTGTTCTGTAGTTCCGAGTGTTTTGATGTAGCTTCATGTATTAAGATGATGCATATTGCACCGATAACTATGTACAACTAAATGTTCATCATGATGACACTCTGCCCAGCATTGTGAAGGAGGGGTATCTTTCTATTATTGTATCCAGCTTATTTCACACTGACTGCCCAAGTCATACATCTTTGATAATTGCAAATTCAACCCCTGAAAGAAGCAAAAAGGTATGAACCGAGAAAATTGTGTTATTCTTTTGACTAATGACTTTTCAGGGAAGCACAAGTCAAGCCTGATTCTCTCTCATTGTGTATTTCAGTCTTTCTCTCTGCCTTTACATTTTTTTTGTCTTTCAAATTTATGTGCAAGTTGCTCCTGTTAACCAAGGAAAACGTTGTGATATTGTAATCATGTTTCTACAAGCACAGACAGTGTCCTCTGCATTACTCTGAGTAACACTTTTATCCAATAGCACGTGCGCATTAACTAGCTGAAATTTGAATACGCACAGCCAGCCAGTCAGGGCTTGCTTATTGAAAACTTATGTACTGTACAGTATAAATAGCAGACAACCAGTTACCTGCCAGGAGCTGCAGGGTCAACAGATAGTGGGTTTTGACTGTGTTAACAGATCAAGGGAGACATTATTGTAATCTTTGCTCTATTTCTCACTGGTTCTGCCCTCTACTGGGCTCTGTTTCTACAGACCACAGAGCCAGGTGAATGTGTACCCTGCTTTCATATGTCATCAGACTAACCCCACTGATTATGACTGGCTAAAGGTTAACTGACACAGACCTCCCACTTCTTTGTTATCAAAGCCCATGCATCAGAAGCAGGGAGTCCAGTCCCATGATTCAATTCACCTAAAAGTTAGTGGAATTATGACCTAAACTTGCAAAGGTCAAAGACATACAAGAATCAGGTCATAAAGGAACCCTGGGAAGTGCAGGTGTGTGTTGCCAAGGGCTGAGATTTGCAGCTGATTCTCCCAAACCCTTTTCACCAATTTTAATTTGCATTGTACAAAATTCCCAAAAAGGAACCTGACATGCCAAAGAGATAAAAACCATACAAAAGAACAGGGCATAGACCATGACATGGTCACACATGTGTTCTCAATACTTATCTAATTAGACAGGGAAATCAACACTGCCATGTGATGTGCAGATTGTGCTTAGACCTCAGTTGACAGGTTTCTATTTTTCTGCCAACAAGCTTGCAAGATACACTCAAAGCAAACTGAGAGTTCCTTTTTGGGACAGGATCTTACCAGCTAGGCCATTACAAAACACATAAAAAAGATGTTTATTGGACATTGGTATTTGGCATAGGAAAATTTTATTTTTCCTGTCCCCTGCATGAGTTGGAGGACGAAGAACACCGAGCTGTATCACTCTTAACCAGAAGGTGCTCTTCTGTGTTTTGGGTACAAAAGGGGGCTTGATCTGAGAGGGATGCCGCCCTAGTTACCAAGAAGCACATTGGGCCAAAACTGCTTATGGCTCCCTCACTCTCTGAGCTGAGATGTTGCCTCCATCTGAAAGCAGTGTTTCTAAAAAAAAAAAAGGCAGACAGGCCTGTTGAGAGATGAAAAGATGACTGCAGTATCCGCTGGAGAAGAGACTGTCTTATTTTGAAGCAATATGGACAGAATAGATCCAGCTGGACAAGCCAAGGGATCTTAGCTCCCTTCGTCGCTTGAGATTTGGAACCCCAACCTTCAACCTCGGAACATGTAATGGTGAATCTGCTCGGTTACTTGTATTACTTGTACAGACAAACCAGCCTGCATCAGCTCCTCCCTCTAAGGAGTCAAGTGCGGTTGGCCCATTGTGGGTGATTCACCTATTCACCTGCCTCCTGCAACACTCCAAAACTGATGGATTGTCTTGTCCTGGGCGGCCAACAATGAGGAGCCATCTGGATCCAATATGCGGATCCGATATGTGGATACAAATGCCTCACTGATGCCTCACTGTATAACATACTAATGTTATAGGGTGACGTGATGGCATGGCTCTGATTTGGCTCCTTTCCAATGGAAAAGCGTACAGGTTCTAAGGAGGTTGAACCAACTGAGCACTGGCACTACCACCAGCACCAAAGCAGCACTAGGTTCTTTTTGGGTATGTGATGGGTTCTCGTATAAAAAAATCGATATCTAAACGCAGTAATTTGGAGTTTGTGTGTATTTAGTGTTATTTACTGATGGTATTGCATGTCACTAAATAACTTGGTATTACCAGGATGTTCTAAGTAGATTAATAGAAACTATTTCTCCTTCCGCCTGTTGAAGTCATGTGCATCCTATGGCTCTGTGATGTAGCCTGTTTGAAGTGAGCCACTGAAAGCAAACCTTGACGCTTCCTGCAAGAACTGAACATTGATTATTGCTGACTGTAAAAGGAGTCATGTGTAGGCCTACAGCCTACTTTTTATTTCCCTCTTCTCAATACAGAATATAGAAAGAAAAAAAACCCATTATAAATTCCTTCAGGGAAATTGCTTTGTAAATTATACATATAACATGTGTAGTTGTCAAATTAAACTAGAAATAAAATAAGTAAAAAGTATCAGCATCCAGTAGTACCAGCCTGGGTATTACTTGGTATTAGATCATAAAGGAGATAAATGGTATTGCACATCACTAGTTATTAGTATGTATTACATAGATTCAATAATGTATTCATTTCATAATTACATCCAGCAGAAGCAGCAATGGCCTTTAAGCTGAAAAAATGACTGATAAAACTAAAAGCTGTGCTCTTCCATATGAACAGCACTTCAGTCAGAGCATTTACAGATAAGAAAGGAGAAAAAATGAATGTTGCTGCTTTTCACCTCTGTGTCAGTAGGGTTTGAGCCAGCTCAGAGGTCCTCATTAGATTTCATGTCAAGTGCCCAAACCACTCAGCCATCACTGCTCTTCTTTTCTTCAGTCTCATCTTTGCCATTATTAATGCCATCTCCATCCTATCTTCCTTCCTCCATTAGTCCCTTCTCTCTCTGCTCTTTATCTTATTTTCCCATATTGTAATTTTCCTTCTGCTCTTTCTTTCACTATACCTGCATCTAATTTTGCTCAGTAGTGTCACTCCCCTCTTTCCAATTCCAGCTATTTTTACAGTTCTCATTCTTCTTCTGCCTCCATACATTTAATTCCATCACACACTTAGCCGAAACAAGTCTTTGAAGATTTGCATCATGCTGGTTTGGTTTTCTAAGACCACACATCAAACAGTTTTAACCTGTTTGTATAAAATTACTTTGAGTGTGTTTTATTTGTGTTATTCAATAACACAGTGCCGGGAGCTTTCACATGCAGCTGCCAAATCCCACCTGCTGTGCATCAGTGTCGTCACTCAGTGCAGTTTTGCTGAGAGAAAGATTGTTCATTTTAGAGTTTAACTTCTCTGCTGCTCATCTGAAGGAACAGCTGCCCTTCAACTGTAACCTCGGATCATGCTATATTTAAGAAATTAATGTAAAAAAAACACAGTTGGGTCTTTATTTAGCTGTCACAAAAGCCCTTTCTTTATTCAGGGGCTGCATCCTTGGATTGATGCGGCCTAAAACGACATGGCCTCCAAAAACCATATAGGCTCAAATGAAGCTTTGATAAATGAGACACTTTAGCTTATGAATGAGTTACTGTTTACCAGCTATTATCAGCCTTGCCCATGCATCACTGCTTTTTTTCTGTAAAAGCTTACAAAATGGCAGGACCTGGGCATACAGACTTATATTCTCATGTTACTGAATCCCAAAAAAATCGCTAACGATGTTTGAATTTCTGTGATGTGATTTTTTCCTTTTTGCTTTTAAAGAGTTTTGTAATTTAGACATCTACACAGACACACAGTCATTAGGGTTGAAAAGAGAAATGTACAGTACAAGATTGTGCAGGACTACAATCACAAAAAAATCTTGGCAACTTATTAAAACTATATATCTCTATATATAATATACAGAAACAGGGAAGTGCATAGCCCCTGCATCACCTGTCATTGAACCTATTGAGAGACACAGAAGAGTGAAAAAGTCATTTTAAATTCTAAATCCTGGGCCTCTTTTAAAGTGATTTTGTCCTTTTCTTTAAGGATTATACTGTGAATAGATGTCAGGCTGCTGAGCCATGGTTTCATTTCATTCTATCCCAGCAGTGGCATCTCACAGTTAAACCAAGGCTGAGCGCTTCCCCCTCATTTATAATACACAAACAGCAGTAATGAATATGTGAATGCAACAAATGTCATACAATATGTATGATGAATACGACTGGCATGCCCATAAAAACATTAATGGTTTATGTGTAGCCAGGGGCAACTGTGAGGAGCTGAACACATTCAGCTCCAGGGCCATATGACCAACAAGAAGAGCGGTTTTAATCCACACAGACAAAATCATTTTATTTGTGCCTATTGGTGCTCGGATAATATATCTACAACTGAAAGGATGATAAGCACTATGTTTTTCTTCATTGATATGCCAATTTACCTCACTTACCATTGGAACTAAGATGCCGTGAAAAAATAGGCTCCAGAATCGGCGCCCTGTTTGGTTTTCAGAAATGTCTCTGGTCTCTGGTGGAGCAGCATGTCCGCCTACTGAGCCACAGTAACCAGCACAAATTTTTAAAGGTCCAGTTTGAAGGATTTAGTTATTTTTCCCAGAATAAAGTTCATAATCTTTTTTCTCAAGTAATATTAGATTTTTGGAGTTTCCACTTTCGGTTACCCTCTACATATGAATTGGGAAAAGATAAATCCTAACACATTTAAATCTCCATGGCTTGACATCAAGATTCTCAATATATCAATGCAATATTTAATAAAAGTTTGACCCATCTCGGGCACAAAAACTGTCATTTGTTCTTCTTTTGTGCTTTGTCTTCTTGGTTGGCTGACTGGCTATTTTATGAGTGTACTAAGCCCTTCAAGAGGGCCATCAAAAAATCTAAAATGGGTCTAAGTCCCACAACATAATAATTAGATTTAATGTGTTATGGGTCTTCGGTTCCTCCTTCATTTACTGTACATGAACAAACACACCAAACCACTTTAATCAACCAAACAGTACTGTGTTTCTCTCTCTCTCTCTGTTGGCCTGCCTACAACTTACAATTCATCCTGCTCTGGTTGACTTAGCATAACTCGGCATAACATAACATTAATATCCAGAGTGAGCAAGTGAAGCAGAACTGTCCTCTTGTTCCATAATTAGGCTGAGAGACTCAGCTCACTATTGTCTCCATAAAAGATATTAAAAAAAGAGGTTGCGAACCCTGTCGCACATCACAGCACATCCTCCGTTTTTCCACATCAAATCAAAAAGCTGCTGTGGTTCTATAAGTGGGCCATGGTGCAGCTAAGGCTGGAGGCGATGGGATAACCCATGTTAAAAATAAAAAAGGGGCTCATTACAGCACTTTGGGAGAAATTGTCATGTAGCATATGTTACACAGAAATGAATAATGATAAGAATGATAAAAGAAACACCCATATAGTAATAGACCCAAAGCTTGTTACAGCTTCATTAAAAGGAAACTTCAGTCATTTTTCCAAGTCATGAAAAGTAGTTAGGCAATTTTTTTTATTTTTTTATCAGTGCATTGATGCAACATCCTAGAGCTCTATGGTTGCAATGCATGAAATTCTATACAGCCACGCTCGACAAGGCTGTAGGCTTAACAGTGCTTTGAACTGAAATTCCTGCCATAGCACAAGCACAAAAGCCCCTTCATTCTGGATATTAGAACACTACCCTTTATGTAAAACACTATTCAACATGAAAACGCACCAGAAACTTGATACAAGACGGTTAGCATAGCAGTTATAAAAACTATCATTTCACTCACACATTATCCTCTCCTGTCTGTTTCTCCATAGATGGGAGGCACCATGTATAACACAGGGAAACATGTGTCCCTGCGGCCGGACAAAGCCCACCTGGTGAACATCTCCGGGGGTCCTCTGGGTTACAGCTACAGGCTGGAGGAGGTTCGTCTCCATTTTGGGAGCGAGGACTCCCAGGGTTCAGAGCACCTCCTCAACGGACAGGGCTTTCCTGGAGAGGTAGGAGACAAGATGGAAACAAGGCATGGTTAAATAAAAACATGATATATGTAAGAGATGTGTGTTCACAGACGGACACACAGAACACATTCACACCGACAACAGACAGCTTTGAGTATTAACAGGCTGACAGGATAAATGGTGATAGGAAAAAAAGACATCCAAAAACTCATTATGATTAATGACTACATGGTTATGTTATCTCAGGCAAACACACACGTACAAGAGCAACACACACACAAAGCAGAAAAAAATTATACACATAGCACCCACACAGAGTAAGTTATTTTGAAACAGTCATCTCTAATTAAGAGGAGAAAAATCACATGAGCATTTGTTTTCTCCGAGCTCATCTCAAAGCCTGTTAGCAGCTAGTCAGAACTGGAAAAGCCTGTGTTTTCTTGTCTTTGTAGAGTTTGTGCCATGTGGAGATTCTCCCAGCTTCTCACTTTAATTGGTCACTGATCACAATGCTGCATTTGTTTTGTAAATCCATTCTGTCCAGAGGGACACGCAAGGATGGAGCCAGTAGACGTTTAGACGCTTCTGCCTCTTTTTTTTGCAGATTGGCTTTGTGGTTCTTCATCTGAATTTGTGGAAGAAGAATCCTTATTGGTTGAGTTACAATTCCTTGAGCAGAGTAAAAAGAAATACTGTGACTTCTAGAGGATGAGGCAAAGTTTGTGCGGCCAACTAACAAATATAGTCTAGAAAACAAACCACCTGGGTTTAACTCTCTGGATATTCCCTTCCACAAAACAGAGTTGTCTTTATGAGCCCGTGGAAAGCAACCAAGAACCCAATCCGCAAAAAATGAAAATTAGACCCAATCTGACTGTGAGGCGAATAGAATCAGACCAAAAGATGATAAACCTAATCCAAAAATGCAGTCGACCCTATCAGAACCTAATAGAAAGGGAACATCAACCAGAATGATGCACTACCAATTAACACGCCGCTTGACTGACCAGCAGTGGTCTGTTTTTCTGCAGGGGCTCAACAGCCAGAGCAGGCAGTACATCACCAGGCCTGTAAACCCACATCTATTGCCAAGATGGATTAATTTTATTGTCATTTTCCAATGTGACATGACCTTTATGATAAAACAGATCTGGTTAATAAGACTAATAAATGAATAGTGATATTAATGACCAGTGTTCCTTTTATCATTGTCTTGTAATGTTTTTCCACTGGTGCAAGAAATGTTAGGGTGGTCTCACTGCTTTTGTTTTGAAAATTAAGACATAATATTTTAATTAGCATTCAAACTTTAAAAGACTTTTCAGTTCTGCTGAATTTACTTGAGTTTAGTTTGTAATGATCTGTGTCGTTTTGTCCCTATTTCAGGTCCAGCTGATCCATTATAACCAGGATCTATACGCCAACTACACCGAGGCAGCTAAGAGCCCCCATGGCATTGCTGTGGTCTCCATCTTCATAAAGGTCAGTGAAAAACATCTGTAACAGAGCTTATCGGATGGCTCAACTCACTCATAACATATGGTAGATGTCAGATCTGGTGTGGAAAGATAGATCTCTGGATGTGGATTATGGATTGTCATTATACTAATGTAAAGGATTGCAGTACAGGAAAAATAAGTTCAGTTTCACTCCTTAGGCTACTGGCTGCATGGATTTTACTGCAATGTGTGTGTATGTTTGTGTGTGTGTGTGTGTGTGTGTGTGTGTGTGTGTGTGTGTGTGTGTGTGTGTGTGTGTGTGTGTTGCACTGTGGCTTGTGATGAATATTTGATTCTCCTCTCTCTTTGTCTCTTTCAGCTCTCTGAAAACTCCAACTCCTTCCTCAACCGCATGCTCAATAGAGACACCATCACGAGAATCAACTACAGACGTAAGATACAAAGACCCTCTGTATCTCCTCCTCACTCTCTCTCTCTCACTCTCTCTCTCTCACACACACACACACACACACACACACAACACACCAACTTAATTAATTTTGTGGAAATTACAGACTCATGTTCATTTCCTGGAAACTTACTTCAAGGCAAACTTTGACTAGTGTTTCAGAAATCAACCTTTTTTCCAAACAGTCACACTGCTTTTGTCCCCAGTTGTATCAGTCAATCTCAATTAAAAAGTCCTGAGTTTGAAATGTGTCCCAGAAAGTATCCTAGAGCCTGATTTTTACCTGTTCTGCATCTGTGCAGTCAGTATGGTGTATATGCTGCAGCCTGATATGTTTCTCTAGAAATGTAACTACACATCTCAGCCATGCAGACTGCAACAAGTGTGATTTCCTCCTAAACATTTGTGCTTGCCCCTTTATTTCTGTTTTCAAGTGTAAAACAAACATTGACCATCTTGGGGAGGAATTATATGAGGAACTCCATAAATATGTACATTTGTATGACTTTTCTTTGCCACAATACAAAGTCCACCAGAAGGTGGGAAATTCATAGAAAGGAATTCCTACAAACATTGGTTTGGTCGTCATGGAATGTACAAAAGAAATAGAGGCAAGTTTGTCCACCTCAGAAAAAAAACTGGCTATTAGGAGCAGAGACCCAAGTGAGAAAAAGTGCCTGTGCTGCATTTGTTTCTGTCCTGGCTGGCAGAGCAAATAAAGCACAGGGACACCGAGTCAAACTCTGATGACGACAAACTTATTATGTAACACGCTGTAATTGTATCTGGCTATTAATGAAAACACAATAACCACTACTCTGCCAATGCAGCCATATGCTGTGTTCTCATTATCAGGGCTCTGCCAGTTTATAAAAACTGAATGCACACACTTTGTTGCCAGCTTTTTGGGAGAATTTGGCCATGTGCTTGTAAAACAAGACGATGTTTAAATGTGAATAGGGAGAGCAGAGGTGCTGTAAATGTCCAAAGGACATAAGTCCAATACACACATGTAGATCAATATGATCATTTTGAATGTGGTAGTTTGTGTTTGTAGTGTGTTATGGTAATGTGACAGTTGTTTCTGTTATTTAGTCTGAACACACACAAATACACAAACACATATACACACTTAAATACAAACAAACAGTCTCTCTTTGTGATTTGTTCCCAGACAAGCTAATTCTGCTTTCAACACCCACAGTATTGAATCTTATTTTTGGAGTGAAATGAGAACTTTCAAGTCCAACTTGCAGGTTACAGACACCAATGTGTAAGAACAAGGAAGACGAAAGTAGATTTTCAAAAAAAAAAACCCTCCAGAGTCTTTTCTGTGAGAGAATTTGCTTCCACATCTAAAAACCAACAAACAGAAGTGATGAGATAACAGGAAAAGCTCTCCAGCTTAACACTAAGAACATGGGTAGTGGTTTTAAATAGAAGAAGTTTTAGATATATATTCACACACATATCACAGAACGCAAATTACAATCATAATGCTGTCAGTGTCCAAGAGACCAGGAACAGAAAAAATACATTGAATTAATCACAGAAATTCCGTCGTGGCTTGCATCAAATGAGTGATAGCTTGTGATATCTATTACTGTATTCACATCACAGCAGTGTCAAATTTAGTGTTATGGATCAAGCTACAATACAACTTGTGTTGTTTGTCAAATACTGGCAAAGTATTAATACTTACACACAACAGAATATAGTGTGGGTTGTATCGCAATCTGCATATTGAACTCTTTACTATGTTTTATAGCACTTCAAAATTTTAATGTAGAAACAGATAACATCTAACTAATTTCTCTGCAGTTAGAATAAAACCCTTATGGACCTGGCCAATCATGTAGATACTGACACTGTGGGCCCTATCGTACACCCGGCGCAAACGCGGTGCGCCAGTGGCGCATGTGTCATTGCTATCTTACACCCGGTGCA
>JAQMCX010000022.1:4607588-4633445 GCA_029814765.1 Acanthurus leucopareius
GTTAAAATGGAAAAGCTCACATTGATTCAAACGTAAAGCAATGCCATCCCCCACCCCCTCCCTTCCTCCCTCCCTCCTCCTCCTCCTCCTCCAGCTGATCGGTACCTGCTCGCTCTTGTGGGGCGAGGGGCGAATTTACGGATGTGACCCGAGGCCGAGAGAGCTTTGTAAACAACATGTCAAAACGACCAAAACTGTCCAGGGAAGGAAAAAAAGAAAAGAAGGTAAAGTAAAGATACAGTAACGAAACGAAACATCATTTGTACTTATCTAGCACAGTGTACTGTTAAGTTGATAACTTGCGTCTGAGTGATTAGCGTCAACAGGGTATGCTAATCAGTAAATAATCAGTTTTATATTTCTATATCTGGGCGGCATGGAAGGGGCTTTACTGTTGTGTCCTACATTAGTAAGAAGACATGACAAACCCTTTTGGGCCACCGCTCGCTACGTGCGTGCGCCACTCGGAGCGCCTCTAAAGCCCCCCCCCCGTCAGCTGTGTGTGGGGGGGGGGGCAAATCTAGCCTAGGGCACCACCTTGGGTAGGGCTGGCTCTGGTTATTACCATTGTGTGTGAAGAGCGGAGGGTGAGTGGCTAGAGAAAGGTGGAAGTAGGAGTAGATGGGCAGGACAGGTGGAGGTGCGTTGGAGTGAACAGGTTGATTGTTCAAAAATATATCCAAAAATTGTTAAAAAGGTGCTGGATGTCAGAGTCCATTGTATTCTTAAGTGTTTAACCAAAAAGAAGAAATATGTGATCAAGAGAAGAACTGCACATTCAAGAGACAAGGTGGGGATGCAAACCAATTGGATTTAAGAAAATCAATTTCCAATAAATTTAATAACACTGCAACACCAGATGATGACCTGGACCACATCAAGTACAAGTACAAGAAAAATAGCTTGAAGCATCTGAAAAAGCTGTATCTTTACGAAGGGGTCAAACTCCATCTTTTTGCAGAGTTTCACTGCAGTCATTTTTGTGTACAATATAACGTGGACCAAACAAAAGAGAACATTTACCAGTAGTGAGTTGATATCTTCTCAATATTTTAGTAGAGTGCACTGCTAAGAGAGCAGGGTTCAGAGTTTTGCAGCGGGGTACAGTAATGATCACATATGTGTCCCCAATATGGAGCTACTGCTGTGCTGGCTTATTTCATGTTTGTCCAAATAATCATTTTAAGGTCAACTGTGTGAGAGTCTGGACATCAAAAGAAGCCAGTGCTCTCCCTGAAATCCATAGATCAGTGACTTTGTAGAGAAACTGTTTGAGGTGCTAAAGAGGGATATTTTGTTTTAATACTTGAATGCATCCCAGCTCTTTTACAATACTGTGTTGATTTACTGTTCCTATGAGACCAGCTTTGCTAAAAGCATGAACCCAAATCCTCCTCTGCTTATACATGTCTGTATTTGAATTCTACATTTTATGCATTTCATAAGTCCCTGACCAAATGATGGCTTATCACTCAAAATGTTTGGACCATTTTCTGTGGTCCAAATTATTGCCCTTCAGACCAAAAAGTGGCTGATGACAAAGTACAGCCCTTATTATGTGATATGTAGCATTGAAGCCAGATATTCCTGTACTTACCTACCACAGTGAGTGAGTATGGCAAATGGACTCTGTAAGCAAATAAGAGAAATAATTTTTTGGGAAAAAAAGATCCAATAAAAAACAAGAGAGTTCAGGAGGACAATTTTCAAGTGGGGCAAATAAACAAACAAAAAAAGGCATAAGCATTGAAAGGGGACATGCTGGAGGTAGATATGCAAGGAACCCTTTAAGAAAACAGAATTAAAGGGGAAAACTATGGACTTTGGGTCAAGCAAGGGGGGAAATAAATGAGAAAAATAGCCATCTCATACATTATTTCCAGCAGGTGAAGAGGATCCCTGTCATACGGGAACATTATGTTGGATCCCCCTCTGCCTGGTCCATCACATCCTACTTTTTCTTTCTTTCTTTCCTTCTTTCATTCTTTCTTTCTTTCTTTCTTTCTTTCTTTCTTTCTTTCTTTCTTTCTTTCTAACTGTAATCAGAAATATGGGCAAGGCGAAGAAAGAAGACCCGGTGTTCAAATATTGGGCCATTAAAAAGTGCATGACCTGCAGTCTATGATATCACACTGTCTGTGTGTGTGTGTCAGCCATCTCTCTACAGAACAAAACTATGTGTGTAAATAAATCCTTGACCACTGATAATTATAGTCTCTTTCAGTTACAGTAAGGTGTCATTTAACTACTGTGCAACAGGACATAAAGCTTACTTTGCATAATGAACTTAAATTTGTCAGCAATGTTAACACATGAAACACTGGAGAGTTGGTGTGTTGCCTGTGTTCAAGATTTGATATTGGTGGGTATGAATAATGAAAAGTAGGAAATAAAGCCAGTAATTCCAATATGTATTGCAAAGCTATTGTATGGCCACAATACATAACAACACAATTCACTTACATTTTACATGCATTTATGTTTTATTATTGTTAAGCATTAAACAATATGACAGCATTGTGATGGGTATTTTGATGTCTGTAGACTGTAATAAACCATTAGATGTTGTACTACAAGTTACTGTGGCTGTATCACATTTTTTCACAGCTTCCTCATGCTGTATTTGAGCTCTGTGCAAAAATTTACTTGACTATTTCACTTACAGGCTGTTTGAACATTTCTTAAATGATCAGATATGTAGAAGGATGTGGAAAAAAATATGAGACTGACAACAAAGATTTTTTTTTAAGTTGCAAGAAAGTAGAAAATAAAAAGTGTTAAATGAATTGTCACAAGTGAATCTGGGTGCACAGCACTCTGGCCCATAGCTACCAGAAATCTCCACACTGCAACTGAGCTGTGCATCAACAAAGACCTCAGGCTGTTGCATTTATAGGTTTTATGTAAGAATCTAGGCGTTGAAATAGTCATGACACATATAAGACCGTCAGTAGGAACATCTGTGCATTTATTGACATTTGAGTGTTTTGAATAGGCCTTTTGACACAGACACATACATCGTCATTCCCCTTAGTTGTTACTTTAAAATAACAGGTGTGAGACTCTTGAATCTTTATGTGTGATAGTGATGACAAAGTGTAATTAAAAGATCTAATATATATGTAAATATATGTCCTGGTTAATGGATAAGGGATCCCACAACATATCTGGAAATAGCACTAGTTAATTTAAATACCAGTTCAAGTGTCATCGCAGCCTCACTGCTGCATCTCCTGCAAGATTGGAGCCTGGATGACATATTGGATGACACGTTGGATATAGAGTCTGCTGATTCCCCTATTATAAGGATTCCTGTTGGTGTGAAACCAAACTTGTTGGACATGGCTACTGAGTATGCTTTCTCACTTGCTTGTTAGCCGGTTACTCTCATAGACCCCACTGGGAGCTGGCCATAGCTCTCTTAATTGACCTGTCCCACAGACAAGAGGCTTTTATATCCCTGTGAATAGATGGTTTGTTTAAATATCACAAAACAAATGTCCATTACAAAATTATCATGAGCATGTGGTTATCTGCCTTTTCTCCTTTAGAGTGTTTTAGTTATAGTTATTATTATTCTTGTAGGAGTGTCTGTGGTCAGGGAAGGGAGCTGCTGCTGAGGCATAATAGAATAAGAGGCTGCCCCTGATACTGATGAGGTCTGGGGGGGATGAAGAACAAAGTGCTGAAAGGGAGAGAGGAGAGCACAAGCAGCGCTTGGTGTGGACAGCTAAAGCTAGTGGAGCACTGATGGGTGCGTTTGCATGCTGGTTATTGCTGATAAAGACAAGTCGCTGGAGGAGTAAAGTTTCAAGGTTAGCTAAATCTAGATTTGGAAGAGGTATGACAGCTGTTACTTAGTTTGTGTAGAGGTAGAACTGACGATCACGTGGATGGAACCTTAAGCAATGAGTGCCCTGCTAGGTCCACAGCTATTCCCCAGTGATAAAAAAAAGTGCCTGACACCTAACAACCCACAGGAGAAAAAGGCAGATAGCCATAAATTTTCATTCAATTTATATTACAATATGTGTTGTTAAATTTAATAAACAAACCATCAACAGGGAAATGAGGGCCTCTTGCCTACAAGACCAGTGGCCACCTCAGTCAGCGACCATTACTTCTTTCCTAGCTAGCTAGCAACCCCTGCAGGTGCTAGCTTACTTGCTGCTGCTATAGCTGAGTCACTCTCTTCCTTGGTCTCCCTAGTTACTGGTGCAGGTTAGCATTATAGCTAACACCTTGAAGGTTATAACAAACTAGAGGTGGAGTAGAAGCGTGTCTTGCCGTAAGGCATACTGGGTAGGCTCATTCAGTGATCCAGTTTAGTCTCAGTGTCAATGTGGATGTACTTGTAGTGCTCGTCAGGGTACTCAAAGTCCTCCACCACATATCCTCTCTAACTATACATAGGAGTAGTGATGTTTTGGCTCTGTATATATAACAGTATATATTGCTTTTTATTGTTTTATCCTATTCTGTTGTTTTACATTGTATAAATGACTACAAACTTGTATTTTGTTGTGCAAGTCTGTGTTGCACAGAGATGAATAAATTACTTTGTAACCTTGTAACTTTAAGTTGTCAAAAAACTTCTGCAAGACATTACCCAGAGGTGCACTGAAAGTTTGTAGTGTAGAAAATAAACAGGAAGGGAGACAGCACAGTCCCCTGTGGAGCTCCTGTAGTACTCAACACCATTTCAGACTGCCCAATTGGACAAATTGCAGTCTGCCTGTCAGGTCATCAGTAATCCAGGAGATAGTGGACACATCTACTTGCAAGTTTCCATCAGTAGCAGAAGTGGCGTGATGGTAGTGAATGCACTGGAGAAATCAAAGAATGTGATTCTCACAGTGCAACCAGTTCCATTTAGATGGGAATGAGCTTGCTGCAGCAGGTAGTTTATGGCATCATCCACTCCCAGATGAGGCTGGCAGGAAAACTGCAGAGGTTCCAGCAATGATATCATGTGCAGTTTAAGTCAGGCCAAGACCAGCGTCTTCAAAACCTTTATCACATGAGATGATTAAGAAAGGAATAAATAAAGAATAGCTCGACAAAGCCATTTCTACAATTGCACCAAACAGGTGCTATTTTAGTCATAATTCTACTGGATCTCATTTTGTAAATGGTTCCATCAAAACTAAAAATGTAACACACCAGGATTTTCTTTGTCATGTCTTTTAAGACTAAAACACAAACCTCTTTTTTAATAGAAAGAAGGCTGTGACAAGGGATTACTGAGCTCGCGTAATCTGATGTTCCAAACATAAACAGCAGAACACTGAGCTATGATAGATCAGTCTGATGTGTGTTGAAGTGTGTGTGCTTATATTGCAGCAGCCTGGTGTCATTTGCACATGATTTAATCAAGATAAACAAAGTGGAAGACTATGTGTAATGCATTTCTCCAATCAGAGGCTGCAGATTTATCAACATGTTTCTTGTGCTGCCTTCAAATGTCTGCAGGGATTTAATGAGCTGAAGGAGAAGCTTTTCTTTCAGTACAAAGCAGCTTTGGACAACAGATATGAATCAGTCATATTCTTACATCAATGTAGAGTTATTTAGCAACATTCCGGCCTTGACCAAAACAAATAACGCTCATTTAAATGCATCCACCGGCTGAGCAATGTTTGAATTAATTATTTCACTGACAAGAGTTTACAGCAATGCTAACTGTGTTAGGCTGAGCTAAAAACTAACAACCCAACAATGACAATGCTAACATACTCATGTTTAGCAGGAAAACTATTTTCCATGGTCATCTGAGTTAGACATGCTAGTATTCTAAGCTAAATAGTTTAGCATACTAGCATGCCAACATTTGCAATAATCACTTCATACAAACTACTGATGGGTATTATTTTTGCAGATACTAGTTATCTGTTGAAAAATAAAAAAAAGGAATTTATTATATATAGTAAAATTTGCCCCAGGTATCTAGATATTTAGCATAATAATTTGATCAGGTGTTTGTACAAAACGTTAAATCAGGATCATTAAATGTTGCAATCGATCACTGTCTGAACCAAATTTATTTTTCCCCATCACACAAAATCACAATTGTTAATCTCATTCTGGTGTCCATTAAAAAGTCTGGGAATCACCAAAATCAGTTGGAGTCATCCATTGTAGACTATGAATGTCTGTGCAAAATTTTAAGACAATCCATCTGATAGTTGGTACATAGTTAAGTCTGGACCAAAAGATTGCACTGACCCAAAGATACATCGTAACAGTCATAAAGCATCATCACAAGAAAAAACCTTTATGGTCTAAATTTGGCACACTAATCTCCCCTTTCTTTTGAGGACAGTCAGTCGTCGAAATGGGGAATCTAGTCTACGCTCTGTACATTCTCTCACACAAAAACATTTGCACACACACACACACACACACACACACACACACTAATTTTCCAGTTTTTCTTTAGCAAGAAAGCATTCTAAATTTCATACAAATCAAGGCTACATTGCCAAAATCTGTTTTCCGACCTCTGCAGTGAAGATTTACAGCCCTCTTGAGAATTCCTCCTCGTTAATGGGGCTAAACATAGCAGAGCTACACAACTGGTACACACACATGCACACAGAAACTTGTTTTTGTCTCTTCGGAGGACATTACATCGACTTATATTTGTTAATTCTCTGGAGACTTGAACCAAGCTAAACCAAGAAGCAAGTCTGAACCTTAAAATTGAATTGTTTAGCCTGTGGCAACAGCAGTTTGTCCATAAACAGGAGGTGAGCAACCACAATGCGACTGTGTGAACAGATTTTTGGCCCTAATTAATACAACACACACTCTCCTCGCTACAAATCTGTTTTTTTTCTTAGGCAAATCATTCTCTGTAATTGGTCCAAACATTATAGATTTATACCCTGATGTAGTGTTCTACATAAACCACACACACACACATAGACACATCTCTCCTCTCTTTTCCAGTGACAGAGCGTTCCTGTTAATAGGTTTCAACATAACGAACTTTCACACTAAGCTTCATCAGCTTAACACTCCCTCTGTCTGCCTCTTCTTTTCTCTGTCTAGATGATGCATTCTTATTGATGGGCCTGAATATAGCGGACCTTTACCCTGACACCACACGTTACATCACCTACGAGGGCTCAATCACCATCCCTCCGTGCTACGAGACGTCCACTTGGATACTTATCAACAAGCCCATCTATGTGACACAGATGCAGGTATGTTAGTGTAGGATATGTAAATGTGCCATAAGAAAAACAACACTCATCCTGTTGATTAGGGCAGAAATGTAATTTCTAATATCTCGCCAGCACAGGGCGCAAACAGCTTTGAATTGCAAATTACGACTTCATAACCTGTAACAGAAAGCATCTAGTTTTCCCTGAGTGGTTTAGACTAAAGAGGCTGTGTTGTAACAGTAATGTAATGAAATGCAGTGTTTGTAGAGTAGACATAGCACACAAAATTATCTGTCAAAGTGCACCTGCTTTTACATCTCAGCAGTCTTAATGTTTGAAAAAAATGTTTTTGTACTTCTTTATTTTTGTAAAAATGTTGCAGATTTAGTAGGTGATGTAAAAAATTTCATCATCTGCATGCAGTCACAGTGATGTGGCTATATACCTGCACATGATGTTGTGGTGGCTTTCGACCAGAAAGCCTTTTTATGTCAGTGAGGAGCAGCTGGATGGATCAGACTCAAACCTCAGCTCTTCATATCAGGAAGCTCGACGTCAAAGTGCAACACATTACAATCCAGCACTGCACTCACCTGCATGCATCAAAGTAATCAGCTCCCACACACCATCTGCCATTTGCTCTCACTTTATTTACTCCCACTCTCACTCGCCCATCCTTTGTTCTCACTTGTCTATCAACCCTGTCTGATCTCCCTCTCTTTCTTTTTATTCCCATTTCATGCTGTTCTCTTTCATCCCTCTTTTACAGTATGTTTCTATTTTATCATTTTTTCCTCATTAAAATTTTCACTACATAACTTTCATAGTCTTTTGTCCTTCCTCCCTTCCCCTGCCAATCCTTTTATCTCTCTCTTTGCTGTAATGTTTAAAGTAATAAATTGCATTTCTTTTGTTAATCTAACAAATGTGCTTTTGTGTGGTTGTATTTTTTTTGAGTGTTTTATAAAATAAATAATTTTAGTTTTACTTAAGTAGCTGACCTTTTATCACAAGAATTGTACTTTTGAATGAATTTCCCATCTAGTTGGGGGCACTAAGGTTTATTTTATGTGCCACTGTTGTTTTATTAATCGATTTTAGACTAGATATGGCTTTATGCTATACCATTGTGCTTTAAAGCTAATAATTCTGTCTATAGTCATCTTTAAGCATGAAGTCCTTTAATTTTAAAAATTGGTATTATTTAGTATGTATAGACTGTCAGTTCTCAGTAAAAGTAGCACTTACAATAATTTTGACTGCTGGGAAAAGATTTAAAATTTTAGCTTTAAAAAAAAATTAAGACTAAAAATGTAGTCCAAATTCTTTTAAAAACAGCTTCCACATTGGTGAGATATTGATGTGATCCAAAAAAAAAACATGAGAACATTGAAAAAAGAAGAAAAGTCCCAAAACTTAAAAAAACGCAGCAAAGACCCATCAGTTGTCCCTGTATATCGCACTGTAAATTGTATAAAGTAGTTTAAACTAGCTCTACTTTCAGTGACTGATGCTTTAGTATCAATAATCTAATCATGTCATATTAATAATGTATCAGTGGTAAGGACCAAAGAACTTCCTTATCTTATCTATCCTTATCCTTATCTAGCTTTGCCTTCATTTTACTGTTGATAGTCAGGAACTTTAACAAAAGTAGTATTTCTCATGCAGCGCTCTTATGTCTAAACCTTAACCTTATCGCATCTTGTACCTAAACCTTAGACAGAGACAAGAAAGATAGTGCACATGATACTTGCACATGATTTTTTTCAAATCGACTTTTATGGCATGTTTTGCATCCCTTAACCCTTTTTTCACTTCCGATAACCTCATCCAGTCCTTCATTAAATGCATGTCAACAAGCAAACTCCAGATTTTTCAGCAATGTAACTTAACTTCAGCCTTTAGTTAAGCCTCGGTTTTTCAATTCAGTGGACGGCTGCAGAGGAGGCAGTATTCCCATAGGTTAAAAGTGATTTAATCGACTGGTTTATATCACCGGAGTAGAAAGTGTTGGAGCAGCCAACAGACTGCAGTTGTGGTGCAGCTGACAAGCTTTCACTGCAATAAAAGGACAATGCTGTTTCTTTATTTTCATGTATTTTGCATGTTTCATCACTGGTAACATGCAGCCTGAACCTCTGTCTTTAAGCAAGTCATACAGAGACATGCCAAAAATATGCAGAAAAGTGCAAAAACAAAGACTTTTCTCCTTGTTTTAAATAAATTATTGTTTTTTTCTATTTCAATTTGGAAATTGAGACTAAAAAGACTCTAACATCAAAACCTAATTTTCCATCTTGATCTAACTGAACAGAGTTAAACCAAGTTTTATTTGTTATTTGAACTGTTAAATTTGAATAAACCATTGCAGCGTGTTGTTCTTTACCACCCCGGCTCTTCTCCACAGATGCACTCCCTGCGCCTCCTCAGCCAGAACGAACCCTACAAGATCTTCTTAAGTATGAGCGACAACACCCGGCCCACCCAGCCTCTGCTGCAGCGCTGCATCCGAACCAATATCAACTTCAGCAAGCAGGGCCGTGACTGCCCAAACAACCGTGCCCTCCGCCCACAGTACAGAGGTAACACATGGGAGGGGGGCGGGTCAGGAGTAGCAGCGATCCTGCAAAAATAAATAAAATAAAACATAAAATATCCTCTCCCAACAGAAATGAAAGCCAAGTACTATTTAGCTTTTTATTTAGTTTTGATACTTTTCATCTAATTAAAGCTAATTAGGGCAGTTTCTACATGTTCTTGCCAAGATTGGAGATATTTTTAAGTCAGTTTTGCAAAACCTCTCAGGATCATGGACCCCGTTCATTTCTTTATGAGCAACTAGGAACATTTCCAGTAAACCCAATGGGGGAAATAAATCACTTTTAACAGGCAATGCCAGTCATGTTTTAATTTTTGTTTTTTTCGGACTCATTTGAAAGTTGCAGAAAGTTACTGCTATAGTAGCACTTTATTGAAACTAGTACAGAAGTGTGTACTGGATTTTCAGACTTCAAACAGCATAATTATAAAAAATGCAAGAGGCTGTGGGGGTGAGGGTGTTTTGCGTCAGGTACCACTGAGATAATGAAAAATATCTAGGGGCCTGTTTTACAAAGGCCATTTGCGAGCATTATTCAGATACATATCGCCTGTAGTCGAGTGCCATGTTTCACAAATGATTGTTGCTTGCAAGTTTCAGATAAATCTGTGTGTCCTTCAAAGCTCTGGCATGCTCCTGCCTCATCAGGGAAATATTCTAACACATGAAGGAGAAAATAGATCAAAATATACATGCAGCACATTTAGTATACGGGGCTCGAGTAACAGATTCATGATGTCTCTGGTAAGTATTTTGTCCCCGAATATGATGATCGCAAGGTTTAAGGCAGTTCATTCCCAGATTATGTTGCATCAAGCTGTGACGATGTCAAGCATGTGCTGCATTTTAAAGTGAACAAACAACTTTAAATTTTACAATGACAACTGTATTTAGAAGGCAATACAAAAGAAAGAAGCTACAATACCATGTGTTTAAGTGTAAACCAAACTGAATAAAGCATAAAGGCTGCTGGACAGTTTACAAGAAAGCCTCAATAGTCTCCTTAAAAATATTTTCACGATGTTTGCATCAAGAGAGCAAAGTTAAGTAAAGGAATGAATCAAGTTAAACCCAGACACCAATCATGTAGCAACAGGTTTCCATAGTCTCTCAAATGTGCCCTGTGTGTTGGCTTTATGCAGACAGTCTTTCCATTCACAAAACAGATGACAACTACTTGAGCCAAAACACAAAGCAGACGGCGGTGATAGACTTCAGGTTAGGAGGATAATATTCTTAGCAACCAGCATCCCCACTTGCAGATCAAGTTTTGTGTCGAATGGCTGCTGAAATGTCTCTGTCTCTTACAAAGATGGCCAAGTCATGATTGGACTGAATGTCTCTGGAAAAGGCTTTTGAGGGCCACTCAAAAATCACAGTCAAACAGTTGTATAATGTCGGACAAAACTAGGTAAAAGATGTGCTAGTGACCCACAGGCAGACAAAAAGAGAATTTGTCGCATTCAGGAGACACTGATGGGAAGATGTGAATCATTTTTCTTTATTCAGTAATGCAGTCTATGCATCACCTTGAGAATGAATGAGGGGGCTGTATTTTTCACACAGTGAACAACCTCCCTCTTCAGTTTGCAAATTTTCAACAAAATGTAATATGCTAACCAGGCCTGCAGCCAAGATTTTAGAAATAATGAGTACAATAGTCTAAAGTACCTTTATTTATGTTTTTACTTATGTTTGGCCTAAAAAGTCAAAATAAAGATTTTTTTTTACTATGAATTCTTAAATATGATCAGAATCAGGTGGGCAAACTTGCATCATTTGTGTGTGATTGTACAATTTCAGCTCACCTTAACCTGTTAAAACCCATAATTTTCTGTGACATGACAGAGAAAATGAACTCTGTGTCCTCAGTAGTGAATACAGTACCCAGGCCAGCTGTGTGTTACCCAGGCCAGCTGTGTGTTACCCAGGCCAGCTGTGTGTTACTCAAGCCAGCTGTGTGTTTGGCTCATGACCAAGGGGTGATCTCCATGATGTCTCTTTCGGATCCTCCCTCGGGCCCAGGACAACTGACCCAGTGTTTAGGCTGCCTATAAAACATTCAGCCCTGTTTGACTGAATACTTTTTTCTTTTTTTTGACATCACTGTTGAAGTACATTTTTATTAATAGATTTTATGAATATTTCAATTTTTTAATGCTAAATTTCAAAATACACAACATAAGAACAGATAAAAAAAAGGGTGACAAAATTAAAACACATCCTTAGCTTAATTAAAATGACAGATTGCTTTGAGTGTGAACATTGTTGGAAACATTTGGGATAATGTAAGAACACAACTCAACAAATGATTGAACAGAAATAGCTGTTATAGGCATTTTAGTGTGAAAATGTTGCAAATCACACTTTTAACTCATTATGTGACTTCTTAAAACAACTAATAGCACTAATTTGTTGATCACTGTCGAAAAGCTTCATTAAACCCTCTCTTATTCAGTGCTGTAAAACAATAAAACATGAAAACAGTGAAGTAAATTCTTTTCATAAGCACCATGTAGCCCTTGTTCACCCAAGTTCAGACAAACCCAGACAGACATCTGTCAGCTACAGCCTCAAAAAATGAAAAAATGAAAGAAAGTCAAGTTAATGGTGTTGCATCAGAAAAAGGATCGTCGTCTTTGATTTAAAGTTCAAAAGACTCCATTTCCAAATATTGAATTGAAAAATAAACCACTGTAAAAATACCAAGTACATCCACATACAAATCCTTAAAAAAAACAAACTGTAGTTTTGTAAAAAGAATTTCAGGAAAAAAGGCCTTCTGTTGCAAGAATAAAGAACAAGATAAAGTAACATTATGACATATTTTGACATTAAGGCAGCAACTTGTTTCTGCAGTGTTTGAATCCCCATTTACTGGGGTGTACACGGGTCACAGCAATGGTTTCTGTCTTTGTAAAAATACATGAGAGTTTTTAGACTCTGAGCAGCAGCGAGGAGAGATGTGAACGTCTAATCTTTAAAGGTCTGAATCTGAAATAGGTTTAGACCAGCTGAGTTGTGAGTGACTGAGAGAAGTCAGTCCTCGCAAGTATAGAGATAGAGCTGATGATTAAAGCTGCCTGCAGCACAGAGGAGGGTTGACTGAGCATGGCTCCATGTCAGCACAGTCCTGAGAATGTGAATAGAGAATGGAACAGAAAGGGGGAATCCTCCCGAGACCAAAAGAAGGGTGAGACACACAGGAAAATTTTTTTTTTAAATGTGTGGGAGTGTATTGTCTGTTTGTGCAGATTTAAAACTGGAGAGCGTAGGTGAGCTGATTGGCGTTAAAGAGAAAGCTGGTACATACCACACATACATACACACACAAACACACACTCTCTGCATAACACACACACACACACAAACAGACGTGGAAGTGTTATGCAGAGAGTGTGGGAGTCCTTTCAGCGCTCTGTGGTCTACGAATATCTTTGTTATCGATCCGGTCGAGCCCCATGTGCTCTCCACAACATCAAATGGAGTCCGCAGCCTCTTCTTCCCTTTGATAATGATTTGTTACAATACAGAAGCCCAACAGGAGTTTCTGTGTTCACGGTCAAAGAGCAGAGAGAACATTGTGTCAGAGATGTGTCTGAAACCACTCTGAGCCAACAGTGTTTGAATTTATGACAAGAAAGACGAGCAGAGGGAAGAGCGGAGAATAAACACAGTCCTGCAGGACATTCAGCAGCATTCACAGGGTTCATTTAAATGGTGTTTTGTTACTATTAGCATGACAATCCTTCGTTCCTTTATTTATACGATTGAAAAAAACACTGCATGCATGAAATGCGCTGTGGAAATGGGAAGGATAGTGGCTTGAAATAGACTGACTCATGATCAAAAACAAGCGAGCCAACAACTTTGCAAACACAGTCAAACACTGAGCAAGGGCAACAACAGAAGACACGTAGCTTAGCAAGCCCGCTAATATTACTGACTAGTCCAACAGCCAGAAGTTCACCTCTGCGTCTGTCTTGCAGCACTTTTTTGCATAGCGACTGAAAGCCAGTCTGACACTTACTCTTACTCTCACTTACTCTCACACTTTTTTCTCTTTTCCATCAACATCCTCCTCTGTGTCTTGGCTTCCCATGTTGCAATGCTCCTGCTAAAGTCAGTGTGACATTAGTCCTGTCACAGCATCTTGCTTGGTCACTCTCTTTTTCTCTCCTGCATTAACGTCCTCCCCTGTATGTTTGCTTCAGTCACATTGATGCTGTGGAGCCTGTTTGCATTGGCAGGCTTGCTGGCTTTGATGCTGTGTTCCAGTAACCCATTAGCACCACATGGAGGTCCAAAGCTCCTGTGATATGGCCTGAAAACAATCACTCCTTAGCCACATGGCTAACAAAGCTAACCAGCAACTAGTGGCAGCAGTTAACAGGTTACTTCACGAAATTCTGTAAATCACAGAGCAGTCATAGAATATTAGGGGCAAAGCTGGAAACAGCTGTGTCAGTTTCAGTCTGTGAGATATAATTTTGTGTAACATAGTCCAGTAACTGGGAATCTGAGTGTAGAGTGACTGAAACAGAGACACCTTTCACCCTATTACAAGTTGGTGTGTCTACAAAATGAATTAGAAAATGAAATAATTACAAAATGGGGGCTTGATGTGTGAGATCCACTGTTGTTGAGGTTATGGAAAGACTGTGGTTACAGTTAAATGTTAATTAAAAAATGTGTTCCTCAAGAAGTCATGAAATTTTATCCATACAGTCCATCATTTGTCTGCAGCAAGTCAATTGTTAAAATTTCTTGCATTCCAGAGCAGTGGTATCGTTATAACACGTCGTCATCCTCACGTTCTGCTACATCTTTGCCAAGCTGTTCACCCTCCACTATTTAAAATAATGCAGTAATAATAATAATAATAATAATAATAATAATAATAATAATAATAATAATAATAACCCCTTACAAATAAAACAAATTAAATAATGTATCAGCTGCAAGGTTGCAGTTTTATCAGATTATTTGAGGAGGAATCATTGCTTCTGTCCGTCAAAGCTAGTTATAGAAAGGACAATAACTCTGGTTCCGCTACATCAAATCTTTTTCCTTTTTATTGCTGCCCACTGGAAGTCTGATAATATAATAGGAGTGCAATGTTAAAAACATTAGTTTAACAAAAATAAAATTTACATTATCCGCTATGATTCACCAGTGAGGAGTGTAAGATATGATTAAAAGCAAAGAAACATATGTCACAGAACTGCTGGGAAAAACACATGCTTAGAGAGTTTTCTTTCTTCAGGACGATCAGTTTTAATCTTGCTTTTATTAGAGTCTTGAGTACATGCAAAAAAACCCAAAAACAAACAGAAAAATACATCGATGAGACAATGAAAAACATGAAAAATAATCAGCTGGACCCACAGCAATGAATGAACCTTGACTACACTACAACTGCTCTTGACAACTAGTGGACTTTTTTCAGCTCATAAGAGTCATCATTTTAATAATGTCATTATAATGCATATAAATATTTAGAGTAAGGAAAAAAAGTTGCTGTCAAAAATGTATGTCTCTCAGGTTTGCTAGACTCAGACATATTAGCCTTCAATAATTGCCTTACTTTAATCAGCTGCCTTCATCTCTTGGAGGGAGAATATGATTATAATATGCAACTTGACTCTGCTCTCTGATGTTAGCCTCTGACTCGAATTACTCAGCAGAAAATCAAAGCAATAGGACATATAGCGATGCAGCGGTAATCCCATTTAGCAATTTGCTCATAACTGAACTGAACAGTGTTGCATGTGTTTTCTCGGACATGAGGGTCACATTGTAAAGACCCACGCACTCAGTTGTTGTACATTTTGCCCAGAGTTAATCTGCACTGTGAAAACTGCTGATACTTAAATAAGCAGCCCTGAGCTGTATTTGTATTTGAACCTTTTGCATACAAGGAAAGCAAGCAACCATTATTCAAAGTGATGACGGCAGATGGTGAAACAGAGGGTCAGAGAGCTGAGATAACATTGAAATGAAATGAAACATGAGCGCAGCCAAAGTTTGGAAGCACACAGGTTCTGATGGGTCAAACTCCTCACGGTGGAGGAGAGAGGGAGAGACCATAAGTGGAGAGCCCTCCCTGGCAGTGAGAGTGTCCCTGGTGGGATATAAAAGCATGGATTTCTCTTTTGGCCAGAGATAGTTTCAATAAATCTCTCTCCTTCACAGCTTTAATCACTCTGAATTTCTCTGCTTATCTCTTCCTATTTATTGTTATCTTACTCACACTCATTGATTTCTTCACTACAGTTCTGTGGTTATGTCTTGTATTTTCTGTTTCTTACACTGTTAGTAGCAAGATCTGACCTCAGTGAATTTTTTTGGTGTTTTTTATCGAAGGAGCTTCGTGAAAATTTAACATTTTGTGTAACTTGGCACCCCCATATTTTCTGAGTGCAACACCACAGCCGCAAATACAAATCTGAGGAGTTTACAACAACAGCAGTTTCACAAAAAATGTATGTGCTAACTACAAACAAAACTCAACTGCATCATTAAGATGTTTTGTTTTGAAAATTTCTCTTAAAGCATTCATTCATGATCAGACATAATTTGCTAATGGGTAGTCAAATTTTTTGCACACAACTCAGAGCAGTGGCATTCAAAACAAATGTAACGTGAACAAGATACAGTATACTGCTAACACCTGGCTATAGCATTAACCTGCTAAAGCTCTGTTAAAATGGACTGATTTGACTTATTATCAAAAACAAGCTAGTCACAAACTTTGCTAACACAGCCAAACAACAAGCAAATGCTACAACACAAGACACATAAATTACCAAGACACAGCTAATATTACTTGCTAGTCCAACAGCTAATGAACACATACCAGTGATAACACAAATGCACATAACTCAGATGCTGATGATGCTCTAGTGATGTTACCTGAAGTACTTTCTCAGGAAAGTTTGCCCCTGCTACTTACATGTTACTGTGCTGTGCTCAGTTCTCCTCTAAGAGAAACAGTCTTGAAAGTTTTGCAACTCATAAACAGTTTAGACATATTTTTGGACTAAAAACAATTTACCCTAGTGACAAATATTTCATAGTGACCACAGCCTGTTATATTCTATTCCTCAGTGCTATAGAGCTCCACTGTTGTCCAAAAACTAATTAATTACATTTCTTACAGCCACACCATTGGATTTTGGCCTCCAGAGATCCAAAGTGCAGTTGTAGTTAAGATGATGTTAATAATCACAAAAGAAAATTAAAGTTAAGACGGTGCAGTGAACTCAACAGATCATAAAACCCTGTAGGGCTAGTTGGTGATGTATGATACCGGCCTGCATGAATAAAACTGACTTCACCTGACCCTCATACATTTAACAGCATCTCTGAAAGGCTGTTGCCAACATAATCCAACCAAATCTGTCAGCCAAACTCCACAACACACCAATCGTATAGTATCCAATCTCAGCAGTTGCTAAAAAGCCAGTATTTTATCCCAGCAGAAAATGATACAATCTAAACAACCATCCAACTGCAACTTGAAAAAGTCATTGCCAGCAGGAATATGGGAATCCATCAAAAAATAGATCATATTTAGTGTGTGCACTGTTGAGGTACACATCATTTTGACACTTTTCTATTGTAAGTGAAAAGTAACAGTAACAGTTTGTATACAAAGCATGGAAATGAGGCACAGTTTTAGTCCCTTTTCTCCTTTACTTTGTCTCATTATCCTGTTTCATGCACACATTCTCTTTTCCGCTCTATCCTCCTCCTTACAACCTCTGAAACCTGAGGCATCCCTTTGTTCTGTGTTATTCCATACTGCTTATTCTTACTGTACTAATTATCTCCATTCCTCTGTCTCTTCTCTTCTCTTCTCTTCTCTTCTCTTCTCTTCTCTTCTCTTCTCTTCTCTTCTCTTCTCTTCCTCAGTGAATCAGTGGCTCCTGAAGTAAAACATAAAAAGATGTCAAGCTGCAGCGTCACAAGAGAAGAGGCAGGACTCATTCAAGACTATTTCACACTGCCAAACCGAGCTTAGCTGAGCAAACCAGAGACCATCTGAACCTGCTAACTGAACTGAACTGAATGGACAGCATAACTAAAACGATATCAGCTAAGCTCAACTGAATGAACTCCAGACAATCTTCCATGCTGGCCTCCTACACGTCTACGATCTGAACAAAACCAATGTGGGACAGCGCAGTGAGGACACAGACCAGACTTTGAGTCCAAAGTGTGAAATAGACTATAGGGACTCTGATGTCTACACTGCATTGTGTTTTTATTGTGTGAACTGAAAAAGACTGGAGATGTAAAGACTATCAATCATTTTCTTTGGCTGGCTTTCAGAGGGATGGATATTATCTTAAGACTACAGTACTCTCTGCTTGGCTGTGATTGTCACTCGTCCACATTCAAAGCCTGCCTACAGGAGGCATTTATGAAAATGATCATTCACTGACTGGAGGAATTATTACATTTCCATTGATGGTCTTAACCCCTGGCGAAAGAGAAACAGTTAGCTGTGGTATGATGAGAAATATAAAAAATCTGCGGGTTCTGATATCGAATAGAAACTACAGAAGGTAATTTTCAAAGAGAATGGGAAATATGTGAAATTCAGGTTACATAGCTGAAGGAGGGAAAACAGGGAGAGACTGCAACTCTGAAATTTTACAGACCTGAACAGATGGAGTCACTGGAGATTGGAAAAGAGTAGGTCACTCATTTTTGCATGATTTTATAATACTTTAATTGTCTTCTAGGATTTAAAAAAAAAAAGTGGTGACAGGATTAAGTTCACATCAGGTCCCTGTTTTTTACAGCAACATAAAAGGCAGGCTTTCCCTCTGCAGCTACAGACTCACAAAAATGTCCAATAAAGCTTGTTCATGGAGAAAGGCCTAGTTCTTCAAAGCCAATCATGACCGAAAAGATAAGAGCAGGAAAACATCACATGCCTGTTCTTAAAATGACTGCGCCCCCTTGACTAAAAACAAGAACTGTAAAAGTGCCACTATGCCTAAAAGCTGCTGTGTTGCATTTATGAGATAAAATATTTAAAAAGAGGGTAAAGTTTTCTTTACCTCCCCATAGAGTGAGGAACAGCAAAGGAGGGATCTGTGGTTTCAGGCCAGTAAAGGGGAGGAAGACGATGTTTACCTGTGGGACCCGATCAGTCAGTATGTGCTCATCTGTCTCAGTGATGTATCTGAGTTATGCCACGTGCGCAGATTGTGTCTGTAGAAGAAAATCAGAGTGAAAGTTAGTTTTCAATTTGATAAAATATGACCCTAACATAAAGCATATCTGCTTTTAGAAAGAAATTTGGTTTAATATTCTGTTCACTGAAAAGACCATCAGGGGAAGAGGGTATTTTAGCGTTAATAATTCACATATATTGAGCTGACCTACCTCCTCATATGAACCTTGTAAACAGCATTAAGTAATGGAGGATGTGGTGCTAAAACCAAGCTCTTTTTCCATTTCTCTCAATGTGTAGATAAAGGTTGCATAAGCACAAATTGCTTTCAGTATAGTGACAGTGATCTTACTTATCCGAGGTGATGTAATTAGTTTGCAGTAAAGGTACATTGGCAGACAAAGCTGCAAAATAAAGTGTCATCTGAGGACAGAAAAAATGACAGATGTCAGAAATACATCACATGCAGATTCAGTGAGATAGTTTGATGACATCTTAGTTCACTTTGATATAGGCTGACTAAAAGAGCAATCATGGGCCCCCTTTTTTTATTATGGCTACATAACAACACTGGTCTTTTGATCTGCAACAACATAACACAAATTACCTGATTGACCATAGAATTGGTTCCTGATGGCTAAAATGCAATACAGTACTCTTATTTTACGGCATTAAATGGCACAGAGCTTGGAATTGCATTTGTGGCGCAGTTTCACTCAAAACTTGGGGGCATGTTGAAAGGGCAAAGTACCCACATGGGCTTTTTTTGAAAGTTGCAGTTGTCCAATCATACCAACCGCAGACACAAACAAAGCAGGCCTGTCAAGCTTTGAATTGGTCTACATGTTGAATTGTCTTTTTTTATAACCTTGACAAAGCCAAAATGGTTGGAATGGATTAACTATGTGACTATTTGCTGTTGTGTGAGCTGTGATGTTAGCATGTCCAGCTAACTTTTGAACTCTGCAAGAAGCTAACACTATTAGCAATAGTAGCTAAGGAGGTTGGGTCTTAGCAAAGGGTCAGTTGGACATGAAATACTGAGTCAGATTTAACTACAGCAAAATAATGTGCAATCGATGTTAATGTTAGCCAGTAGAATTTAAAGGTCTCATTTCAAAAAAAGATTTCAGCCACTTGAGTTTAAGTTGATGAGTAAAACTACTATTGTGGAAAGGAAATTATATTGTTGATCATATTATTATTAAAGTCATGAATCACCTGCAAATTGTGCTCAAATTATTCATACAATTTTAATCAGTTTCTCTTAAATATCAAAGGTTCCCTGTGCAGTTTTTTTTTAGTGTGACTCACCAAAATAGGCCCAGTGTGTGTGTATCCTTGAGGTCTAACAAAAGTACATTTTCTTTCCCATAAAACGTTTTGCATTGAAATGTTGGCATTTATGTTTGTTTCCTTTAATGCCTTACCACTTCCTGTTCATCAGTGGAACATTATAAACTATTGGCAGGCTTGTGTATCTGTTGCTTGTACATGGGCATTCTCAAGTCAGTGCACAGGATAAATGAAAAAGGGGACACATAAAAGAACAAAACACTTCAAGGCCCATAGTGATCAGAACTCCACAGGGTACCTTTAACTAATAGATCTGAAGTAGCAACAGTTGTTCATTAGATCTTTACAGGTCCACACACCTGGCACACACACCTGAGTCTCTGAATATGATCTCAGTTTGACACAGCCTGAGTTCTTGGTCTGCTCTCAGTCCACTGAATGGACCCATGAAGTCCTCTGCTCCACCTTCAAAGTTGCAAAATGGCCGACCTGCGGTGTTCGCATTATGGATTGACAACATGGATCAAAAGAAACACAATGTTGGTCATTAGCTTTTTTGATTGCTCTTCAGTTTGCTGTGATGGTGTATCTCAAGAAAGGAACAGAGCTGGTCCTTCTCTTTGTTTTTTTTTCACAATGTAAGTGTAATAAATAAATGTAGCTGTAATGAGGGTGGAGATCAGTGTTATCATATGAAGTTGAGCAGAGGAATGCACAAACTATACCTCCAACTACTTCTTTTGTGATCGTCTGAAATAAAACTCATGGTATAATCTGAATAGTACTGTAACAGTGATTTTGGCTGTGGATTTTGAGCAAAATTCATGCCTTTTTTCTCAAAAATGGACTCTGTCATTGCATAATTAAAAGAATGGTGTCATTGTTCTAAATACTAAGCAAGTAAGAAATGAGTGAAAGAATTACCAAAGCTTTAACTTAAGGTTACCCTACAACAATAATCTAATATCAATCCTTTCAAAAGTCAGCCTATATATGGGCTTTAAAATGTATTTGTAAATGTTAAAAGTGTAAAGCGTTTCTGCTTCAAACTCTCCACAGGCTCTCAGAGTCCAAGCAGTGTTACTCATTGCACGCCTCCTTTGTTTTTATTCCCATCATTACTTTGTCTTTCTTTCTCTCATTTTCTACTTCTTTTTCCTTTTTGTTGCAGTGTTACTGCAGGAAAAATCAGAATAGAAATAATTACTAAAATTGTGTGGGTTTAAAATTCGGCCCACTACTCAGGCCGAAAAATGACACTCATTGACCTCAAGGTGGCACCGTGATAAACAACTTTATGTTTTTGCATTTGGAGAAGTCCTAGAGTTAAAAGTCTTTCATCATTTTAATCATTGAATACCTCTGTATTTTACATGGTCTTCTTCCCCCAAAAATGTCAAATTTGAGACTTTTCTTCAATCATCTGAAAAACCTCTAAGAACTGAGTGGAGGCTATTGATCCATAAGTAAGTCAGGATTATCTACAGACTCTGCTGATCTAAAGTTATCCAGGAAATTTAGTTGTGCCAATATGTGTAAAAAATTTGCATTTTTAACCATGTGTGCAATTGTACAGTGCATGTGTTTTGTTGCAAGATCAGAACTTGGGATTATCCGCCTCTGGGGGGCACCACAAATAAGATAAGATAAGATAAGATAGGATATTCCTTGGTTAGTCCCACAATGGGGAAATGTGCATCGTTGCAGCAGCAAGCGGATAGTAAAAGATGGAATGTAAAAAGCAGCGATAAGAACAAAGAACAATAAATAATAAGTACAAAATAAGAACAAAATATTGTACATTATTTACAAGGGTGATGGTATTAACTGGTAATATTCAATTGCACAGATGAAATTGGAATAATATACATGGATATTGCACGTAAATTAAATTATCAGTACACATGAAATACTAATAATAATAATATTATAGAGTATTGGACATTAAAGTGCAATAAAATGCTAAAAGTTTATATATCTTAATCTGTTGCAGGGATTAATACTAAATTTGGTTTGCACAATGACAAGGCAGATGCTTCAATGTTTGGAAATGACTTAAGTGGGCATGTTTTATTGTGACAAAATTTAAATTTCTAGACTTTTCTAACATCCCAAGTTTCAGATCTGTATTTCAACAGCACATGCCTAATTTGTGACAGAGATTTCCTTAACGTAACACTATCTGACACACTGAATATTTTCAAAATATGCAGTTTTAGTCATTGCAATGTCACCAGAACTCTTCATTCCATGAAAACAACCTTCATGAAAGGCTTTTGCTGCCCACAGCCGTCATTATCGATGCATAATTGGAGTTCTAAAGCAGAGTGATATGACAGAAAAATCTTGTTGGAGGTCATGTCAACAGAAAGTGAACACATCAGCTGTGAGTGCAGCGCCAAAGCTTTGAGAGTCTCTCCTATAACACTATACAAGACACACAGTACAGGCTATGGATGAAGCTATTATATAAGCTCATTAAAGTTACTATTACAGTGAGCAGAGTTTTCTCCAGTGCTTTTCTCCACCTTTCATCACAGAGATTGTTCCATAATGAAAACTACAACAGCCTCAGTGTGTGTGGCTTCAGTCAGCAGAGGTGTGCACACGGCTCCAACATCACAAAACAACTTTCATGCATTTTGTCTCTTTTACCTCTCTTTTTTTATCATAGCTTTAAAATAATGCTATAAAATGTCAATTAAAATTGCAGCTATTAATGTTGCTCAGACAGGTCTGAAATGTGCTACGTTAATGTCTAAATCTTTCACAAATGTCGTCCAGGTGTCACACATTTGTTTGGTATTTTGCAGAAACATCTGTGCTGTTGCTTTGTTTGTTGTTCACAGCTGATTGTATGTCAGATTCTTTCTTTTGAGTTTATGTAACACCTACAGAAAACAAATGACAGCTGAAACAAATGGCAGCTGAAATAATAAGTCCATCTTTAAAATAAGAGACTGCTTTGCACATTTATACACAAGGAACAGCACCCTCGGTTGGTAGATAAGGTTCTGTATTCTGCTAAACACCAGGTGGGCTGTTACACACAGATTCCAGGTTTATATATATGTTTGCATTAAAGCAGCCCTTATGGATGAGCTCCATCAGAGCTGTCACAGCAGTCATCATTCATTAACTGCAACCACTTATCCTCTGCAGGGTGATGGGGAGGCTGGTGTTGACTAAACGGATGCTAGGTGGCAAGTCACCAGTTCATCACAGGGCTGACGTTTAGAGACACACAACCAATCTCAATATCATTTACATCTATGGGCAATTTGGAGTTACAAACTTGCAAGTTTTGGGGCTGTGAGGGAAAGTTAGAGTACCTGGAAAGAATCCATGCAGACACAGAGAGAACATGCAGACTCTGGACAGAAAGGACCAGCCAGGTGTCAAACCCAGGACCTTCTGGCTGTGAGGCAGCATTGCCAACAACATTTATTTTAAATGTTCAAGATGAGCAGATACCCACTTGGTCCCCCAGTGTCCGACTGAAGATTTTGCCATTCTGATGTTAAGATGTCAGAATTTAAAAAATTTATTACATTTTTATTTTTTATTCTGATCCACCGTTTAGCTAACATATGTGTCAACTGTTCCTCTGAAAAAACAAAAGGACCGTTCTTCATTTATTAGAAAAATGTTCCTTTAATGGTTTGTTATTTCCTCAATGAACTTTTCCTTTGGATACAAAGTGTGAGAGAGTTGAATAGTCTGCCCATCAGCAAGAAACACTTTGCATCATTTACATCATTTATTGTCATTTACATTCATGAGGCTGATTATTCCTAAGTGCCAAGTGTGACGTTTTTTACATAATTTCAATTTTCCCTGAAACATTTAGCCTAATAAATAATTTCCAGTTTTCAAAAAATACAATAATCATGCTCTAAGTTATTAAATAAAGAATTCACAATCAGAATAGTAATAAATACTAATGAAAATGATGAATGAAATTATACCAAAAAAATACAAATAGTCCTTGTTTTAGCAGGACTCAGTTCACAGTATAAAAATACAGAATGCAGCTTGTTTTTAATGTGCAGGTGTTTGTAAAACAGGTATCAGTCTACAGAGAGAAAACACTGCTGCTCTGGCAGTGTGTGTCCCTGTTACTATTAGCACAGTACACATGCAGACACAAAGTGCAGCAAAAGCGGCTACAACTGTTACAACCGACTGACAGCCGATCAAGCTGTGATCAGCAGCCGTCATCATCAGAAAGGGACGGCACTTTATGTGATGCTTCAGAGAAAAGGAAAAGACAAATTTCTGAAGACAAATTTCCTTGAGTCCTCTCTCTCTCTTGCATGGTGTCTTTGCATTTCTCTCTGCGCATCCTTGTTAGAGAGGGTCAAGAGAAAGACACAAGTGAGTCAAACATGGTTGCAGTTGAGATGCACAGAAACTGGGATGAACCCTTTGTTAACCTCTTACTCTCTTCTTCATCTTAGGCCTCCACCAGCTATTTGGGTCACAGTTTTTGTGATTTTTGCTCGCCTCACACACTGCATTCGTCCACACACTGCATTCAGTGCAGTACTTCACTACCAGTATGTAGAACTAAATTAATGTTTAGTGTTAACCGCTGTCAATGATTGTTGTGTTGTTCTCAGAAAGTCATATTGCAGTCGAAGGCATCAGGGGTTAAGCATGCCTCTCCAGAGCCAGTTATTGTTGCAGCAGTGTGGATTCCAACTTCACAAAAACAGACTCCAGCCCAGATGTAGCTGGTGAGATAAAATGAGGAGGGATATGTTTTCCATCAATGAGGGATGATATAAAGTTGTGAAGCTGTGAATTGTTTCACTTTCCAAGGGTATTATTTAGGAGTGAACATCCAACCACAAATGCAGTTCACCAAACAAATTACTGCGGTAGAATAAAACTATATAGAACTATTGCTTTAGGGGACTTCAACAGGGCAAACCTCATCTGTAAGCTCCTCAAATTCAGACAGCATGAACAGAGGGCAGAGTAGACTCGACCACTGCTATACAACCATTATCGACTCTTATCACTCTGCTCCCTGTGCAGCACTGACACTTTCTCATCTCTGCCTAATTCATTTCATTCTGACCCACAGACAGGAGCTTAAATGTGCCAGGCCTGTGGTGGGAACAGTGAAAAGATGGACAAGGGAGGGAACTGAAGATCTATGATCCCACTTGGACTGCACTGACTGAGTTGTTCGGAGAGACATCAACTAAGTTGGATGAGCACACGACATCTATATATCTTATATCAGTTTCTGCGAAGACAACTGCAACCCCACCAGGCCAAATACAACTCTGTAAACAATGGTTTGCTTTAAAACTCCGACAGAGCTGAGGATGAGACCTACAGGAGTGGAGACGAGGTCAAGGAGGGGGCTGATGAACAGGTTCTTAATCCACAGCTCATCTTTAGTTTGGAAAGGCCTTCAGAAAGTTTCTATGCACAAGATAAACTCCCCTTCCAACCCATAGATGAGTTAGTCAGCAGACAACCTCTGGCAGTCTCTCTCCCCCGGCGAGGGATGGGTTTGCGCGGCCGGGGGGGGGGGGGGGGGGGGGGGGGGGGGGGGGGGGGGGGGGGGGGGGGGGGGGGGGGGG
>JAQMCX010000022.1:4636843-4675111 GCA_029814765.1 Acanthurus leucopareius
TTTTCTGAAAGTGTGCTGGAGTCAAGGCGGAGCCACCAGTTACATCTCATCACTGTAATTAAGACCTCTCAGCTCTGCCGTCTCCTTGCTGCCAAATCATGGAGTCAGCTACCAGTTAGTGTTGCTCAGTTGGAGCCTTTGTTGTTTGATTTTGCTACTTGCTTCTAATTTTCTTGTTGTTTGATCTCCTGAGACTCCTTCTGTTTTCTGTCTTCCCCACAGTTCAGCCAACCTGACTTCTTACCTCTGCTCAGATGCTCTGTTCTTGATCTCTGCTCTGGATGTCACTCTGGACCTGCTCCTTGGCCTCACTGACCTGCTCAAGAACCAATTTCCAGCTCTCTGCTACCAGCTTGATTTCCTCCCTTTAACCTTCCATTTTTCACAATAAATAGGTTTAACTTCTTATGTGCCTCTGTGTCTAACTCTGCACCTGGGATCATGTGTTCTACAGCTCCTAAACACTTTTAAGCTGTTTTAGTCTCTACAAACTCCTGAGGGAAATGTCTGGCTCCTTATGAGAACAAAATGCTCCATTATGTTCCACAGTTCCTGGCTTACCGTCTGTCTGCAGTTTGGTGTCAAAAAATCAAAAATTGAAAGTTATTTTAGCTTTATACATTGAAAAACATCATTATTGACAGTAATCCAGCACTTTTCAAGTCTTGCAATATGAAGGTTTTTGTGTTAGGATTGCAACTTTAGTACAGACTCTCTTGTTGCTAATTGGAAAACATCTGCAACCAGGGTTTACATCTGCTGAAAAGACTGAGACTAGAAAGAGGCTGGTTGTTGTTGCAGCACATTAATGCTTATACTTTTGGAATCTCATATTCAACAGCCACATACAGTATAATGTTCACATGTCCACATACTTTTGGCTATGAAGTATGCCTTCATCTCTCTCGCTCATACAGTTGCTTCTTGCTTTCTAATCTCCTCTCCTCCTACATTCCTCTTCCTCCCTCACTCCCTAGAGTTTTCCACACACCCTCAGCTTCACAAGCACACATTTTCTCTCCTCTCCTCCCTCCTCTCACCTATACTCCTTTTCTTCTCTCAAGAGAAATCTTCACAACCGTGCTCACTCTTCCTCTCTCTCTCTCTCTCTCTCTCTCTCGCTGTTTTATGCCTTTTCCGCCTCTTATTCATCTCCCTATTTTTGTCTTTTCCTACCTCCGTCTGTTGCACTCTCTCTTTCCTAGATGTCTGATAAGCATTCAGTGGCAGTTCCATCTAAATTTTGTACCCCCCTGACACACACACCCCACTACCGCAAACACACGCACACACACACACGCACACACACAGCACCAAATCTCCCTCCATCTCACTCCAGCCTGCCATTGTATCCTAGCAACCTAACTTTACTAGTAGTAGTAGTAACATCAGTCTGGCATCTCCCCTCAGCACACATGGAATATTCTGCAGTCTGCATTTAAATTCTTGTCGGTTACTCATAGATGGTCCCTCACATCAACAAAACAGTTCAAGCATAGTTGAAGCATCTTTTAATTATTTAACTATGACCATCTCATCCTCCATAAATGATGCATACCTTGAAACACACCACAACAAAACGCGTGTTGCCCTGAAGTTTTGGCAGAATATGCCTGCAAGTTCTGAAGCTGACTTACAGCGCCTCAATCTGGCCAAACAGTGTGTGAACTGAGCACCAGAATTAGAACACATAATCCCTCCTCCAGCTTTCCACAAAACAAGATCTGTGGATTCAAAGAAAATTTTGAGGCTTAATTACCATAAATCGGCTTCCTACTGTTCCAATCAGTAATTCACTAAATGCTTAACAAGACTAGCAGCAGCACTCCAGAAGCTCCATTCATTATGCTGTGTTAATCGCACACAAGTAAGTGCTCAACTAAACCAGGTGACTTCTGAATAAGGGATTACCAGCAGGTAACTTTAGCAAGAAAATAATAGGACACATGTGCTATGAAGAGCTTTTGAGTTCCCAGAAGGTGAATTTGTCACCTTTGTTCCGTGGCAATACTACAACATCCCCTGGATATGAAGTTCATAAAAACTGTCCCGTTTAATCTCTAGTAAGTCAGCAAAAACGACAGTCTCTAAAATGTCAGAATAATAGAGTTTTAGAGATACACTGCAAATTTAGGGAGCCCCTGAGGGCCTGAAAAGTAAAGAATTTTGCTTGTGTGTACAAGAAATTTTCCTGCACAATGTATTGTGCAAACAAGTTATCATCGACTCTTTCAACCCCTGTGCAAAGCTCACACCTGTAGAACCAGTCTGTCCTCTGAACACAGAAACAAGACTGATCTCATCCAGTGTTGAAGTAAGACAATGTTATTAGAATTATGACAAGAATGTAAATATCAAATGCAAAGTTTTCATGGCCTGTTTGTTACTGAAATAAAATTATTGCATTACAATAACAGTTAACTAGTGTATTTTAAAACAATAACCTTAACAGTGTTTTATGCATCTGGGGCCCATGTGAAATACTGAAAAGAACAGCTGCAGCTGGATTCATCCCAGCCTCCCTGCTATGTAGCAGCTGGGTTCAATCAGTTAACTTAAACCAATGCAAAGCTGCCAAAATTTATCTAACTGTAATTCTAGTTGCTCTAACAGGGAAAATAGTGGACATTACAACACCGTGACTGCAAATTTTAACTGGGGGAAAAAGTTAAAAAAGGTTTTTATGGATAAAACCCTGTAAATAAATAAAAAAACAATCACATGAGCTACACAAGTGAAGAATAACAATCTGCTTATTTTATTGCAATCTTAATTAGAGGTTGTTGTCGTTAATCAGAGATATAAATTAAGGGCTGTTACAAATAAGGAATATGAATATGTATCTGGCAGTATTCTTCTGTCCTCTATTACACACATGTCAAAAAATCCGGTGCTGTAGACCTTTGAACATGAGTAAATTCCACTTTATCAGGTTAGTACAATGTCTGGTATGTAAGGGTGGCCTTCTAGTGATTAACCTGACTTTTTTGACTTGACACAAACACCCTCACAAACAAATGGCTGTATCATTTAGAAAATTAAGCCTCTTATATAAGTGTGA
Source organism: Acanthurus leucopareius (assembly GCA_029814765.1). Lineage (NCBI taxonomy): Eukaryota > Metazoa > Chordata > Actinopteri > Acanthuriformes > Acanthuridae > Acanthurus > Acanthurus leucopareius. The sequence continues at coordinate 4,639,905 of JAQMCX010000022.1, forward strand.
GAAAAACGCTAATACATGCTAGCAATAGATTTCAGTTATTAAATCCTGATTAGGCTACATTTAGTTCATGGTTGGTCAGTCTAACTGTGATCTGTACTGAAATATCAGTTTTTTAAAGGATTTCCATTAAATTTACTTCAGACGTTTGTAGTTTCCAGAGAATGAATCTTACTGATTCTGACCCTCTGATTATTTCTCTTATGTTAAATGCAGGATAAAGTTTCTACTCATTTAGTAAACTTTCTCCTCATCTCTCTCTCTCATCTTAAAATGTTGTCCACACAGGTTTCTAGATGATATATTCTAATGGTAAGCCCCTTACCGTTACTCTGTATCTGGCACCATAGTGAGGTTGACATTTTAGGTGAAATGTTTAAACTTTTGGCAATAATTTCTTATTCATGTCTTTTGTAAGAACCAATGTGCTTGGAGCTGAGTGTCAAAGACAAGGAAAGAAGTCAGAAAGTAGCATGAAATCGTCTAATACTTTGTTGATTGTGGCCTTTCACAGGATTTTTCAAAAAAGCTGAAGTCATCTATTACCTATCTCAGCCTCTACCTGAAAGAAAAGACTGTGTAATTGCACCTTTACACCACTGCACCAATCACAGAGTTGAAAAAACTCTGCTACACCATAAATTTTGCTACATTTTCTCCCAGAAATCCAAATAGTGGAGAAAAAAAAAAAGAAAAATCAGGGTTTTTTTTTCACAATCTCATCTTCATTGAAAGAGAGAGGAGACAGGAACAGGAGGCAGATGACATCCATGCCAGACTTTTCAACATCTGCTTGGTTTTCATGGCACAAATTAGAACACTCACCTCCTACTGCCAAGCTCTGTCTGCACACTGAACATTGTTCTCATTAGAACATGCAGTGCTGTTGACTGGACATGTCTATGATGTGAATATTGTGGTGGCAGGTAAATACAGCACAAGAATACACACCCTCTCTAGACCACAGGTTTTTTAAATGATCTATTCATTTATTTGTTTATATCATCCTCTGAAACTTGCAGGAACTACAGACTCTACTTTTAAATCACTGTCATTTTTATTCATTTGTCACTGATTTACACTCAGATAGATAGATAGATGCTCTCATTCTTTGCACTGTTCAGACTGTGCTGCAGTAGCCAGACATTATTCAGAGTCCACTTAAGTAAATATATGAGGAGGAGGCAGATTATACTTTTTAATTACCCACATACACACAAACACACACACAAACATCATCATCATCAATCTATTTGGCTGAAAGGACGAAATATCGGGCTTTTAGATTGAGATTCTCTTCCTGTGAACATTGGTTCAAGGCTTGGTGTCACTCATCGCATTTCACTGTCCCTGAATCTCTTCTATCTGCCTGCTTTTATTCATCCTCACCCTCTAGACAGAGGGCTAAACTAAAGCTGCATTTACATTTGAGAATTTAGCTCTTCCTCAGAGGCTTTGAGAGGGGTGTGTATTTGCAGGGAAACTGGTGCTGAGTGACAGTGTTTTCATCCAGACCACTAAAAAGCTGCACACAAAAATTAGACAGTGCTGGACTGTGTGAGGCTTTGCTTTGGCAATACAGGTCTGTAAGATGAATGCTAACATGAGCATCCTGGGATGCTAAAAATATCATGCTAAGCTGCTGATATTTAGCAGTTTATAATGTCAATCATCATTTAAATCTTGTTAAAATTTGTTAATTTGTTAATCATTTTAGGCAGTAATGGAGTTGTATAATGCATTACTAATAAATTCTGTTAATATCAATACAGTACTACACTGTGCCGAAATTAAGTGCTCATTTTTTTTTTTTTATCAACAAAATGCCACCACTGTCAGTGCAACAGAAAAAAATATCCTGCAGGAGAATTGATTTTAAGGAATCGCGAAATTGCTGCAGCAGAGTCAGACTCAGCATTCTCTAACTGGTTATACTCACCGTGTTTTGGCTGTTCAGTTGTTCTTTAAAATCACACTATTTCAATTCAAGCAGGTAATTTTAATATGAGAACCACTGTTTGTAAATGCAAGAGAACCCTCATTAGGCTCTACAATGCCGGCCCCTGCTGGATTTGTAATGAAGCGCAGTTAACTTGAACTGAAGTACTTTGATTATTCGCTATGAAAAATACTACACACTTCTATTTTTTAATACCTAGACATACTTTGATGATTTTTTGGTAAAAAATAAGACAAAAATAGTGTAAACAGTAACTTATAATTACTTTTCATAGACAGTAATATTTTACAGTAAGTGATTACTTTTACGATTTAAAAGTTCTAATGTAATAGTTTTTCAGAACACATGTTACAAGAAAAAAAATGGATGATAGGTTATACACTTTTTACACCTCAACTGAGAGAGCCCAACACTGGTGATGTGGACAGAATAACAATGTGAATTTCCTGGATTTTTGCTACAAAAAATATTTTGACTCTTGTATTTGATGCAGCTTAAATTGACTTAGACACAGTTAGAAATCTATGTGATGTCCTTGAAGTAATTTTGGGGAAAAGCTCTTGTTGAAATTGTTTCAAAAATGGCTAAAAAGAACACATTGCCAAGCAATGCTAATAAAGCACAAGATAGCTTTACACAGACGGAACGACTGAGGCTTGTAATGACGGAGACCATGAACACAATCAGGACAAATATCTCTGACTGAATCTAAGTTGGACCTTATTCTACAAAAAGTGGGGACATATTGAAATAATTGCAAGATGAAACCAAGCGTGAGGCTGAACAATGTATCTAAGCCATGGAGGACACAGAAATCTAAGATTAATCAGCTTGCTAGTTTCTTCAGAGGGCACCTCAGCCATACATTTTATTGGAGTCATAGATTTCCAGATTTCCTTCACTGACCATCAAGGTGAGAAAAATCAAGGTTGAGAGGGTGCATGAAGTGTCAGGGATATTAAGGAGGGAAACCAAGTCCTGTTAGCCTTACAACTCCATCATGATTATGAGGTTCAAACTCAGTGGATCAAGCTCAAGTACTGAAGACAGACAGGTGCGAAAATGTAAATTTTTGGGTTCTTCCAAGACAAGCAAAAAAGCCTGGGCTTTTAATGTGTAAAGAAAAAAGCTACCTTAATCAGAATACCTCAACAAAGCAATTTTGGTTTCTAGTTACATGGTTTTGTATATAAAGGGAACTTGATTGTGAAATAGATACAGACTTGGAATAGCTGCCACTTGTCATTCAACATGGTTTGGGAGAAAAGACTGTATTGTGCCAAGTTTACAATTTTAGAGGAACTCTGTCACAAGGATTTGAGAGATAAATGTAAATTTTGCGTATTTATGAATCTGATATGAATGCATTACTATTAATAAAGATAAATAAGTTACACGTGAATTTCTGTGGCTCTCTCAGTCTGTTCATTTGGACTACAAAGGACAAAAGTTTAAAACAATGCTTCCTGAGAGAGCCTCAACAGAAAGTCCATAATCCATCTCAAAACCTCAACAACGATCACAAATAAGCTAACATGTTGCGCTTGATTTATGACTATTATCAGCTGACTAGTGTTATTAGCAGGGAAGTTGTTATATCAACTTTAAACTTCCATTTATTGATGACTTTTCAGATTTCCACTGTTACCAGAGTTGCAGATAAGTCAAAATCTTCAGCTTTCCATTTTTTGCAGAAAACACACAAACCTGTTCACTGTGCAGAGATCTTAGTGGCTTGAAATGACAAGATGGAATGAAATCAGATTTGGTAAGTCCATGGGCAAATCTGAACCTTTATGCCAGTAATAAAGATTGAAAAAAATCAAATCAAATCAAAATTTCAGCTTACACTTTCTGTCTTTTATTGTCAAGTGTGCATGGATTCAGACATTTTGGGGATCTGCCTTTACTTTAAGAATTTTTTTATAAAAAAAGGGGATGAAAGATGAATGATGTAACAAAGGTCACAGGCTGGACTCAAGCACACACCACTACATGCTCATGATGTGCACTCTGAACCCCACAACTACCCTCAGACAGACAGAAACAGCAGGAAGAGAGCACATTTTCCCCACCGCCTTTGATGAGAGAAGAAAAGTCACTGTGAAGAGGAAGGACACTGGGTGTGAATTATTGAACAACGTCCGATGGTAAGCCTGAGAATACACTTCACAAGGAGTCTTTGAAGAAAGGACAAGACCACACAAACATAAAAAAACACTTGAGTACCTGGACATCAAGTCTTTGTGCAGAGTTTTAGACAAACCTGTGCTTAACAACACTTACACATCACTCATATCATAGCAAAGTTATTCTTAATTTTATCCTCAGTTTCAAACATTAGAACCATTACTATCACTGAAGACAATTGCATTCTATGGTTAAAAACATTTTTGGTGGTTTTAAAACAAATGTGTTTTTAAAAAGCTGTAAATCGACAGAAAACCCTGCCTGATGATGTAAGGAGCTGCAGCACTTTCAAAGCGACTTAAAAAGACTGAGCTGCTCAGCAATGCACTCACTGATTCTGATGATTTATTTTATGGTCTTCATGACTTGCCTTTACTCCACAAGCACGTACTCCTGATGTGCTTCCATGTGTAGTGGTGTGATCCACTTGGAAAACTGTGTTTGCTGTTTTTGTGTACTGTTTGTTTCTTTACTGTGTCTGTGAACTGACCTGCCAAGAGAACAAAGAATAAGCTTAAAACTATAGCGTGGTAGGGAATCATGATATTTTAGATATGTGAGTGTATATATGTATATTCAATACACACACACACACACACACACACACACACACACATATATATATTTGAAAGGTGCCAAAGACAACATGTCATTCTCTGGTTTACTGTCGGGGAGATGATCCTGCTGCCAGTGTGGGATCTTGGGAGGGTTTGCATGTTTGATCTCTCAGGCAAACATATGGCTTCCTCTCTCTTGATGCAGCTTTCTGAAGGCCTGCAGAGGATAAGACTGCAGGGAAATTCAAGGCCTTGTGCTTGACTTCACCTTGCACCAATGCCTGATGTGGCCACTGAAACTGTGTGAGACTGCTTCAAAATCAGTACAGAAGATGGACTTGTAAGCCAATTATTGTACAACCGCAAATGACTGGGTTTTCTTCCATGCCTCTCCACTGCAGCCCTTTGTGGTGAAAACACTCTCTCTACTGAAATTGCTCAACTTGAGCTACGTACAGAGTGTGAGGCTGATTCTTAGGTTGAAAGACTCAGCCAAACCATTCGCACCCTCAACCAGACTGAAGCACAAGGAGACAGTCAGGTGGTTGCAGCCTGGCAAAGCTGTGCATGAGCGAAAGTGACCAGAAGGATAGACAACAGCTGAGGTTACCACATAAGGTCATTATCATTAAAGATATCACATTCAAATTTGACTGCGAGCGACTTCACAACCCAAAATACATTGGTGCTCAAGCAATTATAAAACTCACATATAAAAGGTTGTAATTGTTCATTTGAGGGGCTCTAAAAGTAATGTGTCAGGCTTCCGTCCCATTTAAAAAGGTTTTCACCCCTCTAACAACAGTCCATGTAAAAAAAAAATGTTATAAAAGAACTGAAATAGCAGTGTCCATTTATATCCCACATTCCTTTGCTCTGATAGGTTTTCAGTGTTACATCTCATGATTTGTTGCTCCTTTTAGTTTTTCCTTTTAGCTCATACAATTTCATCCAGAGGCATTTTGTTCCGCTCTTGTTTATCAAGCCATCTGGAAATCTAAAATAAACATAGCAGTACCAGAACAATTCACATTTGCAAATTTGGTCTGGCATGCCAGGCTAGAATTCTGCCAATTTGTGAGTGAAAAACCCACCAATTCTTAAATGAGTATTTAGGAAAGAGCATGTGATATTATAATGCACCATTTCTAATCTACAAGTGTCCTTTTTTTGCACACAGTAAGTCCGAAGGCCAGACGCAGACCAGCAGTCCACTTTTGTGTAACCCAGCAGCAGAGTTTCACAGCCCGGCAGAGCCCAAAAACTCTAACATGATAACATATTTAAAGTAGCAGCTGCTCATCTCTTTTAAGTTTTGTTTTTGCAAGCTTGTAACTCAGCTGGCCTATGAACCTTTGCTTCAGATTTAGAACATAACGAGGGGTGGTTCAAAGAAAACCTTCTGCAATTTAAGACTTACAGTAAATGTGAAACAAAATATCTAGTTGGAAGAAAATAGACAAGCAGATGGCATCTTTTTGTGCTTCTGATGAAGTTTTTGTCATGAGATGACACCTGAAAGTTGAAAGTGAACGTAACAAATACAAAACTGTATCAAAAACAGGGCACAACCAGAGAGGGAGTCTTTCATTCATATTCCAAGCAACCTGGCAGAGGCCTTCTCATCAGAGTGAACTGCCAGTGCTACACTGATGAAGCTACCTGGTAGTGTTGCATTGGGCTCCCTTTGACATTTGGTGGATAAACGTATTGAGTAAAAAGATAAGATAAATATTAAATATATCCAGATAAACAGAGCAGGGATCCAGAGGTGCAGAATGAAGATGCAACAAAATCAAGTGGCTGGAAAAAAAAAAAGGCCTCAAGTGAGTGTACTTCAAATGTTTTCCTTCCTGCAGAGATTATGATCTCACATCACTGACTCTTAATGACTTCTGCGCTTATGAAATGTGTGTTTGACAACTTGACAGTCTTTTCACATTTTTTTCGACTGTTAAAGAAAATCCGCTGAACATTTTTAGACCATCTTTCAGAAGTGGAGGGGACACTGAAGAGAGTGATCAGAAAAGCATTCTGTCTTATAGTCTCCCACTGACATGTTGAAGTAAACATGCAGCCTACTATATTCTGCATATTATAAGAAAATAATAAGTCCATGCAGAGGAACGTATGAGGAGGGAAAACTCATTTTAAAAGCCAAAACATGTCTAAATGAAATGACAAAAGATTTCTAAACACAGCGACAAATAATTCAAGCTAAAATGTGTGTGTTCAGCTCTGTCCTGCTCACTTCTGTAGAGGAAAAGAAAGTAATAATGAGATTGCATTTTTCTGCCCAGAGTGTGGATGTGCATCTTGGTCTCATACTGGAATCATATCCACTATTTCAGCACATTAATCATCTTCTTTAGGCGGAGCATCCTTATCATTGAGGTTGGGGTCATCTCTTAGGATGCAGATATTGTGCAGGATACAGGCACACATGATTATTTCATACATTTCATCCATGTCCATGATGTTGATGCCTTTTATAAATCTTTTGAACCTTTTCTTCCCAGAGACCAAAGGCTTGCTTTATGACCTGCTGCTTTGATGCAGCGTTGATGTTGGAGTGGACCTGTGCTGAGGACATATTTCCATTATTCCTGTATGGTGCTGAGTTGCACAGGATATATAGAATCTCCTAAGATGTGAAATTCACCATTCCCTGTGAGAGCTAAGCCTCTATTTTACAGACTGGACTTTTGGAATTAATTTACATCACACATCATCCAGATCAACACACACCAACATCAACAAATTGCAGGTTTTCTCTGCATGTTCCCTGTAAGACGACTCGGTGGAGGTGCCTCCTGTTGAAATATGCTCCCTCGTCTTGCACCTGGGGGTTTGCGAGCGGGATATAACTTCCATCACTGCATCCTACATCTCCTGGAAATCTGTAGTCTCCTGTGACATTGAATAGCTGTGAAATATGTAGTAAATGCAAAGGCTTCGGCCATATGATTATACATTCAAGGAGGCAATCTCAACAGCAGTGCAGGCTTTGCATTGTACATCGACAATTGATGACTGTGTCACATCAAAGAGGTGACTGAGCTGTATTACGGTGTCCCTGAAACCCAAATACCTGCATGGAATAGCAAGTTTCTTTTCTGCTGTAATGGCTTTCATTTGGCTTCAGCATTGTTTAGTATATTCTTTAACTGCTCTAACACATATTCAAAGGCACTTCTGGACAGCCTAAATTTGCACTGGAACAAGTGCTCTTGAAATGATAGCACCATATTTTTTCTCTTTTTTGATCCTCAAGTAGTCCACAGAAAAATGGGTAATAGTAGGGTTATTATAAAATAGGCTCTATTGTAGAAAATTATTCAAAAATCTTTGACTTGTGGAGAGAGCGAAACCACTTTAACATTCCAAAGCCTTTTAATATTAAAATTACAGTCGTAGCCCTAAATAAAGGGAAACTAGATATTATATTCATATTCTCATATGAGCAAATGACATAAAAACTACTTAACATACAACAGAGTAGCCAGCAGGTGATTGCTGGTATTATTGCTTCTCCGTAGCATAATTATTTCATCAACAATTAAGATACGATAAACAGACAGATCCACACTTTGTTGAAGGTGACGTCTCCTCCTGTCGGAAAATGTTTTCCCCTCAATTTAGGAGATACACTCCTCCCTCGCCTCTCATCATTGCTTCTCGCTGGAATGTGCTGTAGCACACCCAGTGTGAGCAAAATATCAAGAAGTCAAAGTACACCCATTCAGCCCAGAGAAAAGGTCTGATCAGGGATAATAAGTGAAAATACCTGTGCAGGTGCACCACAGCACTCAGAGTGGTAGAACAATGTGTATATTTCTTTTGACAAGAACACAGTAATTTCTTCTTCCCAAATAAATGTCCTTCCTATCAGTGTACTTCCTCTCTCTCTATGAAATAACCAGTTTCATAACAGATAACCTCCAACAAACTTCACATGGTTCCCATTTCATATCTTCCCCTATAGCCAACCTGATATTCTCTATATACCAGAATAAAAGTTAGAATTTGACATAAATATTTGCATCAGTTGCTTTGAAATAACTTGATAAAATTATATCTTGTCACACATCTTACACACAAACAGACCGTACTACAAATGACAATATTTGATCCAAAAATAAGGTTCCATGATAAAGGTCAGATATACACCTTACAATACATGTATGTGCATGTAATGAAATTACAAAGTTAATAACTCTTCACTTCACCATGCTAAAAGAGGGAGCACCCTCCCCTTGTGTTGTCTGTATGTCCTCTTGGACCTCCTCTGGTGAGTCCTTGAGACAGAGGAAGTGGATGAATGACTACATGAAGGCCAATGTTGTCCATTCTCTCAGACAGTGGTGAGTTGCTTTTTTAATTACCAAAAATGGAAATACCACAAAAGTTATTAACGCCAAGCTTTGTGTGTAATCACTCAAAGAGTTGAACTACATGTGCATGTGCCTGGAGCTCAATAAAGCATCTCCTTCTACCTTGCGCCACAAATGTCATCCCTCGTACATCTTTTCAACACACTAATATACAATACTTGTTCATGATTGTAAAATTGAGTTGTACATTTTAAAGATTTGCATGAAAGCCTAAAATGTATGCATACTGTACATTATGTTAAAAATCATTTAGCTCCCTTACATTCTAACATGTAATTTTTTCTTTGCATGTAGGGTTGGAAATCTAGTATTTTTGTTGAAGATAGAGTTTAGAATGCAATTTCATAGCTTTGAGACATTAAAAATTCTTCAGATCATATGGGAATAGCATTTCTCCCTTCCACTGCAGATTTTCTCTGCTACTGCAAATTTTTTATGTGCCACACCACAACATTATGAAATCATTGCCTCAACTGTTGTGAATGTGCCCGTAGTGATTGTTTGGAAAAACTGTGAAGAAAAAGATCCTGATGTTCCCAGAGGGCTGATGTACTGATGGTGAGGAACAATGCCATTCTAGACTGTGACAAATAATGGAAACATCCCCTTAAAGTTTAACCCATGGGCCTTAAACCTTCTCATCAAAACAAGACCTCTTGCATGCTAATGACCACAATCACACCCCACCTAGGGCACAGTGTAGTAGTAGTTTGTCATGGGATGTCCTCTCACCTCCATGTACTGATGCCAGATCTGTCCGTATTTGGTGAGCAGTGCAGTCAGCTGATCTATTTTTTAAGTACTTCATGGGTAGAAGTGAACATCTGTGTGTGTGTGTGTACTATTTGATGACATGGTTTTAACTTCTTCTCTAAGATGGAAAAGTAGACTCTATAAAAACAGTGATGGTGATTTGCTGCTCTCTGGTGGTAGATTCAAAGGCATTTTAAACCCACTAGTGTTTAAACACAGGTTTTTGTGGGGAGGGGGCATCTGAAAAAATAGAATGCCTCAGCTCATAGTTAGACACCTCATTGATAAGTCTGCTCTGTCCTTTATACAAATACATGGCTTGCTAGGTTCCAAATGTTTTGTTTTATTCTGTGTGATCTAAAAGGAGATGCAAGAAACACAGGGAAGACCCTAGGAGCACAAACAGAATAAAGAAAAAGACAAACTGACAAAGATTTGACCAAATAGCTGGTTTAAATGCAGGGGAGCTGATGAGGAAAAACAGGAACAGGTGTGTAGGTAAGAGAGGCAGTCTGGTGATTGGGAATAGCGAACAGGTGTACATGCCAGTGTGAGAAATCAGCTGACAGAACAGAGGGAAAGTGTGGGGACATCTGGTGGCTGCATGGACAAATGGCAGGTTAGAGTTCAGAAATTACCGATTTTTGCCCATTTTGAATCAAATTAAATTAAAATTTTAATACCATGGTGGAAGCTTACCCCAGATAGTTTTATAGAAGCAAACATATTTAGCTGTCAGCAAAATAAGACTCCTCTAATCAAGTATTTGGTAAAAGCAATGTGAAAACAAACTCAATGACACTGATCACGCCTTGCAGCTAAACTTTGAAAGCAGTCACAAATACATATACACTGCACAGCCTTCATTATTCCTACTGGCAGAGTGATATGCCACATCTTTAGTCACTGCAGCTAACATAAACCCCTCTTTTGTGGCACAGATGTGATTGTGTTTGAATGTTCACTGAAATTAGCAAAAGTAGTTCACTCACACTTGCATACATTCAGGTGCAGTGCAGGTCCTGTGTGTTAAGTCACATTGTTCCTTGTGATTACATGTAAGCTACTGTACTCCACAGGTTAAGTCAGTTCACAACAATGACACCCTGCCGTACCTCTGAAGTGATTATGGTATGTAATTTATTTTCTCAATTTGTGTGTGATTTCAGGGTGCAGGTCAGTGTACTTATCATTTAGCCTGTCATGATACACATTATACCATAATTATTAAAAGTTGCTGTCACCGGATGTCATTGTTTTCAGCTGATTTGGTTTATTTACTAGTACTGAACCCGGTAGGTATCCAATAGGCTTACTGTAAAACACTTAGGTCTACATAGAGACCTTTAACCTGTTATTCCTTTTCTCTGAAATACCAAAGTGTTACCCCCTTGTTCCAATGAACCTACAATCAGGTACCAGTAGGAACCTGTAAGAATTTTAAAGTGGCCGCGTTACTGATTTACGAGACTAAACTACGGCCTCAGTTTAGAGCAATTAAAGCCTTAGTGTCGGGGCATTACGTTATGACTCACGACAAAAAGTTTTTTAGCGTGAGTCTTAGATTAAAACAATTCTGCGCTGATGTAGATGTAACATTATGATAGGCATATGTCAAGAATTAATCAATGAGTTGTGAAAATTAGTTTATCGTTCAATAGATCCAGTCAGGTGCAACCAAAGTTCTAGAATAGTCTAAAAAGACAATGAAAGATTATACAAATCACTAATGACACCGAAGTCCAGAATGTTGATACGAGGGTGATGTAACATTTGGAGCTGCAGGCAGTTCCAGGTTCTCATTTGCACTTGGGCTTGGCGCTTGGAGTTGACCTGAGCTGCAGGCTTAACTCTTGGAAGAGTGATTTCTCTAGAAGCTTCATTTGGAGGATGATTTTTGTTGAAAAGTTGTGCCAGAAGAACGAAAAAATAATAATTTATTTGTTTTTACAAACTTTACAATGGTGAGAGTAATTTGCTGCTGGGAAAATGGCCTTTAATGCATCCCTTGAAGAAGAGCATCTGCTTAACAGAGTCAAACTGTGATTGAGCTATTATTCAGGTAAAACATCTTCTAATATTAGAACTGATATATTTATTTATCTTTATAAGATCCATAAAAACAATTTTCAGTGCAAAATTAGTGTGATAATCAAAGTAAATAGTTGAATATAAAAGTTGATATTCAGTGGAACTTTGTGAAAAACAGAGTCAAGATAGTAAGAGACACGCACACGATGTTTTCTCGGTGTAAAACGAATATGAGATGATATAAATGCATGGATTTTCATGGGAAAGGTGTAGACTGTTGTAACAATGATGTATTAGTTTGGAAACAATTTTATTTTGGTCAAAAAGGGTCAATCTTTCAAAATTTGTCATCAATATTTTGGGAAAAAAGATGGGGACTGGGACAATTGTCGAATTACGCGGAAAGTTCTGTTTTGCTTGTGCACCGTGGAGACGATGGAATGTGTGGGAACAAATGAGAGAAGGAGCAGGTGTAAATAAACCAGGTCCTGCTTCTCTGTGGATACAGTTGCGTTTTTTAGTTGTGACTGCAGGAAGTTTGGCTGTATCCTAAATTTTATTAGTCATCTTTATTAAAGTTAATGAGATGAAAGTGGCAGGCTTTAATTTTTTTCTTGCATGGGTTAAAACGCAACAACATGTTAAGGAGCCCAAGTGAAAAAAAGTGAAATACCATAAGTGTGTGATTGCTAAAGGACCTGCAGCTACTGCTGTTGTGTTAAATCGTCACTCTTGGAGCTTGTACTTCAAATGCTGCCATTGCCTTCATTTTCATCAAGTACTGAAATGTGTTTTGAAAATAGGGTAGAAGAGAGTAGTTTGCACGCCCTGCATTCAGAATGTCCCTACTTCACCCACATCACATGCACCACTGCTTCACACTGTGAGAGGAAGCAGTGTTTTAAGACCAGTTTGGTGAATACAAAAGCACAAGCACTTGTCCGTTAATTTCAGACAAGCTCGCTCGTAGTTGTGCTTGATTTAATTAAGGCATCCATGATTTAGCGTGCGCAATGACACACCAACTTTGATGTTTGGCTATCACAGTGGCCTGATCCAAGTCATTTGATTGGTACTTCACTTAAAAATATCCTTTTTCTGCTGCTTCACAGCCTTCTTGTTCTCTACAACTTTGATGCAAAAACTGGAAACACTCATTACTTAGCACATTACGCTTTTGCAAACAGGACATGACTTAATTAATACCTTGTTACAGATTAAACTATTCAAAGTTTATTTACGCGCAGAAATTTACCAAAGGTTGCCTCCATGTAAATGCATTGGTAGTAATAGTCCATTAATATAATATGTGATAACATATTGAAAATAGGTACACCCTGCTGCATTTTATATATTTTTATTTTGTAGATTTAACTGGCAATAGAAAGGGTTTTTTGGTTAATTTGACATTATGAAGTAGTAAATGTTGATTGCACAGCGTAATGGTTTTAGAGTAAAGAGACTCAGAGTTTAGACTGATTCCCTTAAAGCCCTTGACTTCACTATGCAATCCTGTAATGTAATTAAATTAACATTTTTGTGTTTGTTATAATGATACATTTTTGAGAGTGACATTCTTTTCATAATACACATGCATCAAGGACAACACACCCTCTGTTCAGAATGTGGTGGTAATATCATAAATAGACAACTACATTTTCTTACAAATACAGTTCCTTCAAGGCTCATGAGAAATTTTTACAAATTTGTAGTTTTTAAATTGAGCTCATGGCATCAACTCTTAGTTTACTCTGTGTTGTACTGACAGGCAACAGCATTTCTAAGTTCTAATTCTGCAACCTGCAGTAGCCTCTGCCTTTAATTGACCTCCCTCATAACAGTCACCACAGTTAACACAATCGTATTTTCCTTTAACCCTCAACATTGTTTGTAACTGTTGTGAAATTGAACCATTAAACACCTCAATAGAGCCAGCCTAAATAAGGGAATAACCCACCATTAAGTTTAACAACAAGCAAGCTAGTCTGGCATAAAATCACACAGTCTCCCTCCGACTATCTGGCAGACTCAAGTTTACCAGCTGGGCAGTAAGAGCAGAGACAGATGCCAAATTGCTTTCCTACTTTATGTGTCTTTATAAACCAAAACACATTTTAAAATCATGTTGAAGTCTCCCAAACTGCATTTTTGATGGTTCGTTTTAACAAATCTGACTGCAGTTTGCTGCTGCACAGAGAGGAGCTAGCCTCTGTGGTTAGCAGTTCTTTAATAATATTTCAATTTTTAAAAGATAATTATAAGATATAATACATGAATAATTTAAGTGAATTGTCTTCTAAACAAATACCATCATTTACAAATTTCAAAAGTGTTACATGTAACATTTTAGTGCCAGTTAATTTTGGTACCCATGACCTTGTTTAAGTGTGGCTTAGAAAATGTGGTCAAATCCCTTCATCCTGTCCTAATTGATTGGTTACAATATAAAGTACAGTATTTATAAAGTACAGCTCACATATGGTCTCATGATTAGAATATCTGGTTTTTACCTGGGAACCGTTTCATATCTTGCAGTCAGTAATCATCATGTTGTCATACATCTTGGACTTCAATAGCAAAGTTTGAAGAGTATATCATCACTGTGCATACTGTTATCAGTGTTAATATAACCTCTGTATTTTTATAACAGTTGTTTTTAAAGGAGATATATAAATAAAGTTATCATTACTATTTATAGCCTGCGTCAGAAGTACCTGTATTAAAAAACAATGTACCTGTAAAGTGTCCAGAAGGAATTTAAAAAATTTTAATAAACGAGCCCTCTTGATCTCCTAACAAGTGACATTTATGACACTGATAAGCTTTCAGATGTAGACCTAGCTCTGAACCACTTCTCTGAATCTTTTTTTTTTAATTTCAGTTGTAAATAGGCGATAAGGACTGTTTAAAAATATGGAATAAAAAACAGATCAAGCCCATGGTTTTCAGGAACTCCCTCTTTGATTAGAGAGAGAAATAAGGCCTGGTCTTTGGTTAGACATACTGGTGACCCTAGTCACCTGCTCATTTATAGGCAGCTTAGAAAAAGTTACATTTACAATAAGGAAAGCTAAATCAGATTATGTTTTTGAAGCTGATCCTGAAATCGTATTTAATTCCAGCTAAGTTTCGGAAGGCAGTAAATTTGCTTAATCGTAAACCTGCCATCAATTCCTCCCTCTGCCAGAGCTGCTGGGTGTAATTTATCAGACCACAAAGACATCTGTGCAGCCTTCATTCAGCATTTTTCTTATGCAGGTAACCTGTTTGATGAAAATTGCACAGATCCACCTTTGTCCACTGCTGTTCCAGTCAATCATGAAAAGTCAGGGCCTTGCTTTTTATCACACTCCATCTCTTTAGATGACATTGCCGAGGCTTTGCTCTCTATAGACTTTAAGAAGTCCACTTTAAGAAGTCCACAGAGACATGGGCGAGGATAAACTTGACCCCTACTTTTTAAAGCTGCTCCTATCATTGTTAACCACATTCTGTACATTTTTAGCTTTTCAGTTTCACCTTTCAGGTCAGGAAAATTGCACATTACATAAAGGTGGCACAACAGCAGATGTTGATGACTACAGACCTGTTTCCGAATTATCATGCCGGGCAAAAATTCTGGAATACCTCGTAAATAATGAGCTAAGATCCTTTCTTCGGTAACAGTGCAACAACATTTGCTTTAAATTAAATATTTACGGCCCTTGATAAGAAGAAACACTGCAGCATTATTTACTGATCTATTCAAATCGTTCGATACAGTGGATCATGTATTACTCTTAAAAAACCCTCACAGTGTGGGATTTGCTGACATGGCTCTTAAATGATTTCAGAGCTGCCTTAGGAATAGGCAACAGTGTGTTTCTATTGGAAAGTACAAATTGCAAAAGGTGTCCCACAAGGCTCAGTCCTTGGGTCTACTGTGTTTATACTTTATGTGGATGATACAGTCTCAACTGTGACAGGCTGTTGTTTTTTATTTTTGTTCCATTTCTTAATACCTTTGTGGATTTTGTTTTTTTATTTCCTGCAACTTTTATGTAGTTTCATCATTGGTATTTTCTTGTTCCTTGAATCTTGATTTTACTTAGCTACATTGTGAATGAGGCTTTTACCTCAATGTATTCCCAAGCTAAAATAAAGGCTGAATGAATTCATGAATACAGGAATAGGCCTGCATACAGCATCATACGGCCATATCCCTATGACGCCCATATATATATAAGATTTCTCTACACTGTGTCAGAACAGGCAAACACTAAAGTGCAGTCTCCAGCAATGAGTCAATTTCCAAATGTAATCGGAGCGATTGGCTGTACTTGCATTGCCATAAGGGTACCATCAGAGAGATTGAATTTGTTCAAGTGAACAAACAGAATTTTCACTCCATAAATGTGCAAGTGATTTGTGATGCAAAAACATATCTCATAAAATGTGGCCTACTTGTTCAATTTATGATTCATTCATCTTGCGGGGAGCTGGGAACAGACTTTAAGCAGCCTGTGCGGGATGTTTGATGTTTCTAGATAATGTAGACTACTTGTTGCTCTTAATTATCAAATTGATTTTTAATAGATTTAAACTACTTTCAGACCAAAACAGCTAGGGGGCATCTTTCAATGTACAAAATAACACCAATACAGTTTTCTAATAAAAAATTGTTTCTCAAAGACTTTTCACTAAATAAATCTCATTTCAAATGACATGGCATAAATTAAACTAATGATGGTGCATTTGTAGTATCAATTCAGCATAGTTATAGTGACATTAAGTGATTGCACAGCTCAAAGGCCACTAGCGCTGCCTAGACAGTACTGGTTGTATCCTGCTGTACAACTCAAAGCAGGTTTGTCGCATTTTAAAAGCATTAAGTGTGCTGCACAATGTGGTGTGCCTGAATTTGAGGAGCTACAAATGGATGAACTGGACCCTGGCCCTACATGTAACAATGAGCCAAATGCAGCGGCTATACAGAGCCATTTGGATGTGATACACAGACTATGAAACGACGCAGTAAGGTGAGACAAACATTCCTTCTTTATTTTTTAACAAGGTCTTTTAAAGTATGGCTTATTTCACCATTAACTTTATTCATTCTTTTTAATTCATTGCATATATCCTTCATTGTATTACCAATCTCTCTCTGTGATTCCAGCACAGCATTAGTGAGGACATGGCCAGACTGGTGTCCTTCAGCAGCTGAGGTCTGGGGCACCTAAGATCTGTTGCTGTTGAGATGCTGGCATCAGATCCATGGCCCTCATCTCCTCTCCCTGACTCTGCCTGGCCCATGTTGGCAGATGGCAATGTGTCCCTGACACTGCGCTCTCCAGTTTCCACGATATCTGAGACAAGAAAAGACATTATTTTCTGTAACTAAGTGTGTTCAGTCTGCTTATTGTGCGTAGAGTTAAATGTACCATGTACCACTAATAGATGTATGGTTTGTTGTAAGTCTGTGAATTTAGCTGCAAGATTTAAGTCAGGTTGTATTTTATGTACTTCAGCATTACAACACATATCTGAATTGCCTTCATGTGCTGGCAGGATGCCAAAAAGTATGATGTCTCTGATTATTACAGCCACTCATTTTTTACGTAATGTCACCTCTGGCTTCCCTTGGCCTTCACCTGTGGCTGTAACAGTGCATCCATGTGCGGCTGCCTTTCTTTTACTTAGACTTTGATGTCAGACCACTTTGTCTTTACTTCAGCTGTTTCATATTACTCAGAGTCTGCTGTGTTTACTGCATACACTCAACAACTAAGTCATTTTGTACTTGTTACTTATTTTAAAGGAGAGACTACCAAATAAAATATTTTTCTGGACTCCAGCTCAGTATCAGTTTCACGTTCTTTGAAATTCTTCGTTTTTGTTTCTTTTCCTACTTGATTCACCATTGTAATTTGGACAACAGGTGAATGGTCATTTGTACAGTTAATGGGAGAAGACTGGGCAGGCTGAGTAAGTGCAGCCGCATTCAGTTCCATGTTAAATGGGATGTATAAAGCAAAGGTGTGCAGGAACAGGTGTACACACAGATTTATACATGTGGAAATTTCTGTTTAGCATACTTTTAGAGTTTTGTGAGTATGCCATCTCTCATTATGAAAGCTGCACAGCCTTTTATACGTGAGGTCCTCGGTTAGGATTCCATTTTGAGCCTCTGGAGTACATCTCTCTGTCATCCAAGGCAGCTTTGTGCTTGCTTTGACTTTGGTAAGTGAGTGAGTGAGGGTGAGCCTGTGGGGGCAGGACTGGGGCCGCACTCAGACCAAACTCCTCCCTTGTTTTGAATTTGGAGTGGACACAAAGCTGGCAAAAAGGGATAGTGGGAGTGTTTGTTGTGTTACAATTGAACCTCCACCCTGAGTAATGTCCCCCAGCTCCACCCTGTGCTCTGTGAAGACACAGAGCAGACTTTTTAAAAAAAAAAAACTTTAGGTGGTTGAGGTGTGGTTGGTATCTTTGTGACCCCTGGGGGGTTAGGCCATAATTCTATGCTCCTCTAGGTGAATTCACTGGATGAAGTTGTACCTGACATAGAAAATAAGTAACTTAGATAATGCTGTCATATTAAAAGACACCCTTTAGAACATAATTTCAATACTTCAATATTTCAGGAATGATTCGACTGTCTTGCTAACCAATGTGTTTTTTCTTGCTTATCTTCTTTCACCATCTGAGTGGCTGGTGTTCATTTTGGATGGAAAAAGGTAAGTGTGAGACTCACACTTGTCACAAGTGAGTGAGTGTGCCAAGACAGAGAAATTATATGTTTTAACATTATTGTGTAAACTAAATAAAAACCTTTTACAACACCCATTTAGGTATATAATTACAATACTATTTTAGTGGTCTCACTAACCTTTATTTGTTGAATTTTCCTCTTATTGTCCTTTTCTACCTAATGTGCTCCTATTCACTGCGGAAGAAGAAGGTAAGAACTTGTGAAAAAATGACTTGAATAGGCTGTCATAAAAAGTGCGCCATTTTTTACATATAATATGAGTATTGTAATGAGTGGTAAACAATTTTGGCTGTCTTTTTTGATTTAACAATTAATAATTTACAATTATCTGTTTTTTTTCTTCCATTATCTTTCACAACCAACAACGACTGCTTTTCACTGTGGATAAAAAAGGTGAGTTTCAGTTGCTGACTTGTGACCAATTACTTAAAATGAAGTTTATTATTAAACAATTAATAATCACTAAAACTAATGTATGTCATTGTGTAAGCTATCTAAATACTTTTTACAACACCTGTTTATGTATATGTGTAAAATTAATAGTAATGCAGTTCACAAATTCTTTTGGTGATCTTACTTACCTTTATTTGTTGAATTCTCCTCTTGTTTTCCTTTTCTACCTGACATGCTGCTGTTCACTGTGGATGAAGAAGGTGAGCAAGGGTTCTGATTGTAAAACTAGTGACTTTGAGCAGGCTGTCAAAAAATACACTTGTTTGTACATGTAATATCAGTATATGATGATTTATATACTGATAAAAATTCTAAAATATTTTTTGGAAATGATTGTGCTGTCCTTTTAACAACAATTTGTTTTATCTTCCCTTTACTTTTCCCCACCACTAAAATCCACTGCTTTTCACTGTGAGTCGAAAAAGGTAAGTTTGAGCTGCTGACCTTTGACCAATCATAAAATGATAACAATTAATGCATCCCGTTGTCTAAGCTATCTGAACACTTTTTACAACACCTACTTATGTATATGTGTTATATTAACAATTGAACAGTTCAGAAATTATTTTGATGGTCTTACCAACCATTAAGTGTTGTTCTTTTCTCTATCTCTTCCTCTGCTAGCTGAGCTACTTCTGTGAACTGTAGATGATAAAGGTGAGTGTGAGCTTTTTTGTGACATTTTAGTAATCTCAGGACTACAAGGGGACACCAAGAGAGGGAGCAAAGCTGAAAATAAATTTATTGTAAATTCAGGGGAAGGGATTTAGGAAGGAGGAGGTGGAGACACGGGTGTGTTGGGATCAGAGCTTCAGCCACCAGGAAGCCGTGCCCAGCCTCTGCCACAAGAAGCACACACAGAAAATCCCACACAACTCCACAGTTCAAAAAACACAAACATTCTTCAAACACCACTCTTAAATAGTGACTTTAATAGCCTATGAGACAAAAATGCTATTGTTTAAACTAGCTGCATACTGTGTACTTCACCTGTTCACACATATAGTCCACTTATGAAGCCCTTTAAAGATGACTTGTTTTATCATTTTGTCTGCCTCTCACCCATCTGTGTGCTCGTGTTATCCCAAATATTTTCAATTATTCCAAATTCCAAGTATATTCTGCCTCATGTCATCAAACTTTGTCAGCAGCAGAAGTTCAATCTCACAGAGGCTCTGCCCTCTATTGGATTCTACAGATAAAACTCCAAAAGCTCTTGTAGCATCAAGTAGCCCCTTCCACAGGCCAGTGCCAGTTATGTTCCAGCATTGTCAATGCTGCAGACCCACATTCTTCCTGCTCTAAATGCCTCAGAAATGACCATGCTTGGGATGACACAGAGCAGTCACAATTCTAGGATGTTAGGTGGCTAAGACACTGCCGGCTGCTATGTCAGCATAGCAGACACTAAAAGGACCACACAATCAGCTCTGTCATTTTGATTTCAGCCTCCCATTGGTCCGTCTTTCATGTGAACAAGTCTAAACGAGGTTTAGGACCACATTTGAGGTTCCAAAGTTCTGGCTGCATGCCCTCTTAGCTCTTTTATAAGGTGTACTACCTGTTTTGTGGGACTAGTTGAGGTTTATAAACCATTTTTGAATTGTCGTGACATAGCTTGATGCTTCCCTCACAAGATTTTTCACATATTACATGTGCTTCTGGAACATGTTGTAAACAGGCCAAATCCAGCCACCATCCACTTAAAAGTACACTTCCTTCAAATTGAAGTGACTACGAAACTGTATGTGTGTCACGTTTCGTTGTCCCGTACTGACCCAGTGGTCATAGTACTGTGTGTGGTGCATTATTGTCTGAGCTCAGGGCATTTCTTCCATCATGCACAGCCCTGTAACAGACAGCTTGCAGATTGCAGCAGGGGACCAGGACATTAATGACGGTTCAGACTATCATTGTCACAGCTGTCATGGCACATTGCGTCAGTCACCCAGTTGTTTACCAGTGCATGAGCTTTTAACTGTAAAAAAAAAAAAAAGATAAATGTGAGCCTCTGACATGTAATTAGTGTCTTAGAGCAGGGTTTGTTAAAAAGACAAAAAATTTAATGTATGTCATTGTGTTAACTAAGAGTATACTGTAAGCTACACCTCTATATGTAATACTACAAAAAAATATTACAAAAAGATTTGTGTGTGTTTATGTAAACCAGATACACAATGTAAACTACACTTGTTTATACACATAATATCACTTTTGTACTTTTAAGATAACTTGTCTTACAAATGATCTTGTATTTCTCTTTTTTTATTTCCCAGATGCTCTCCTTACAGATGCTGTTTTCTCTAAATGGAAAGGAAAGTGTGAGCCTTTTAGCTTTTGGTTTAAAAAAAAGAGAGGAATGGATGTGTTTTTATTAACCAGCTACTCACTGTATAATGATTCTGTTTGTACATATATCAATAATATAAATAAATATTCAGCAGTTACAAAAAGTGACTTTAAGTTTCTTGACTTGTAGAGAAAGTGATGTTCATCCAGCAAAGGAAATTGGCCTTCCTCAGTCTGCAAGATTATAAAGACCACTTTAGCTTTCATACATTGAGTGACATGAGAGTTTTCATTAAGAGAAAGATGAAACTTAGACCAGGTCAGAGGAATCACTGGCCACAGGACAGGAAGGAGTGCAGTGGTGGCCTGCTTTTTAGTTCACCAGGTAGAGTAAGCTGCATATTAAGAGAAAAGTTCAACCGATTTGCTTTCCTGCTGACAGTTAGATGGGGAGATTGGTAAACCTCTAACTCTACTTGCATGTAATTCCAGAGATGTTCAATCTGTTTTTTTCATCCATTAACTACATTCAAGGTCACTTACAATAAGGCATCTATTTTTCAGAAAGGTGATATCTGCTTATCTGCCAACTCTCATGAAGACAGCTTGACCTTGGGAACACCAGCTGTGTTTGCATCAGCAATATTCCCTCAATCCGATTGGAACCTTTACTAATCGGAAATTTGAAATCCATTGTTTACATGGACGCTAAATAATAATAATAATAATAATAGTGATCAGATCAGGGTGTGCTTATACATGCATCCAAGATTAATCACGTATAATTATGCATAATCATGTACCCACGATTCACTCTTGTTGGCACAATATCTTGTTTAAATGTTACCACGACAACATTACCTGACCCTTTAAACCTGTTCACAGCTTCAGTCTTGGGCTTTTAAGGTTTTTCATGATAGCACTCTCCATTATCTCAGGACTTGTGTAAGACTCCTTTGGCTCTTTGAGCTTGACCAGGTATGAAACACTCATTGGGCCAGTTAAGTAAAATTTGTAAGTTTTCATAGCATTCAGCCTCTGAGCATCAGACTTACAGAACACAACAATATTTGCATTCAGCAACATTTTCACATTTAGTACATTTCCCATTTTATTTCTTGGCTCATACATTAACTTGAGGGCCCTTGTCTTTGAACTGGACAGCAACCTTAAAGCCACCTTCCTCATCAAACACTTTTCATGTCTTGAGAATCTTCTCTCTTGCTCCCATTCATAGATCTCTGTGTTTTCTGAAAATTTTCGGAATTTTAGTGGCTACCCTCATGCCAATCACTCCAACCAACTACCTACTGCACACCAATTTGCTTAAAAGGACTGGGTTCTATTTGAATACAGCAATGGCACTTGACGTTTTTTGCTGTAAAAATGCACAAAAAGTGTGATATGTTCAAAATGTGATATGCGTGAAGAATAACACAGGACAGTCAGTTCATCATTTATCATTATTATTATTTGATGTTTATTGGTCTTTGAAAATTATCTCCTCAAGTGTAAACCAACACTGGTGCCATGTATGAAAGCTCTTGGTGCAGTTACTAAAGGGGTATTGGGTGAACGTCTCCTTCATCTCCGCCCCTCAATTTGTCATAGTATCAGTCCAGGTGATGGAGGCCCCATAATATTGTGTTGGTATTTTGCAAAGGATCAGTATTTGGGCTATGACTTAAAGCCCACTATGAAGAAATTTGTGTCTGTGCGATCTAGCATCCCCGCAACATCACATGTTTTTTCCTCATTTGTCAAAGTTTGAACAAGTCCTGCACACAACTCAGAACAGCAATAGTATTTCGGTAGAGATGAAGCTTAGCACGCTAAACTAACACAACCTGAACGAGAGAGACACCTGGTTATATCATGTGACCAGCTAAATGTCTGTCAAAACAAGCAGATTTGTCAACTACACCTCATAATGATTTTGATTTATTTTGTGGCTATTATGTTTTATTTTTGTTTTATAAAAATTTATTTAATGCACTAATACCCCTTTCCTCTCAAATGCATTTAGAAAAGCATGGTGTTCATATCAGTAAAGGACATAAAAACATTAAGAGTTCACTTCAATCATTCCAGCAACTTTTTTTATTGTTTAAATTAACAAATCGTGTGAATGTAACGTGTAGGTTTATAACAAGTGATAAAATTATAAAATGAAAGAAATTATAAAATGTAAGAATACAAGAATGAGGGTGACGAAGGTTGTAATATATTTCAATTTGAAATTCTGCTAACACAATGAGAAATACAGCGAATGCCGCCTCCGTGTTTTAAATTATCCGACAGCCCTTGAATGCTGCATCGCTCTTCGCCATGACCCGGATGCAGTTCTGTTCAACTTTATATCCCACAATTCCTTTCTCCGTCTTCCTCTTTCCCTACTGCAGCAATGTCTAAGAGAGGTACGAAGCACATCTTGTAAAATCCACATTCATCTGCTGTTTTAGAGGTTCCACTGAATCTTAAATTGTTGTTTGTGTATGATAGCGATGAAAATAAACATATGTACGAGATTAGTTTTAAATGATCCAAACCGTTTTATGATTAAAGAGCAATAGTGTTTTCGCTGGCTAGTTGGTGGAAGCCATGTTTCGCTGTCAGCGCCATGTAGGCATGAAGCAAGAGGCCGAAAATCTGAATTTAAAATTCGCTTTAAACTTTTCACCGGTCCAGTCGTAAGTGTTAAATATTGAATGTCGAGTGTGTCATTTTAACTCAATTTATACGTGTTTGTATTATATTAGTGAGTGTAAAAATATAATCGTAAAGTCGGTACCGGCACCAAACGTTTGGTTTCAGCTAATGGTCCGCAACCTGTAATGGGAGCTCATTTAACATGAGAAAATACAGCGCAAGTTTAGTTGAAGAATTTTGGACGAATTGAAATGGGCAAAGCAACGTTAGCTCTTAGGTGATGCTATCGGTAAAATAATATACGACAGTGTGTTAGCACATGGTGGGTCAGTCACCAAAGTTGATCGCATTTTAAGCATTAGCGCGGACAGATGCATTTTGGTGGTTATTTTAGTTGGAGTAAGGCTTTTGTTTTTGTTGGATTTTTTTAATATAGGAGTGCCAGCATAATTTTGTCCACCGATCTCGTTTGCAGATCGCCGAATGTATTTTTAAAGCACTGTTTTTATCAGAAAAGACCCTCTGTGTTTTAAATTAAGGTATTCTTCGCTGACAACGTGTTGCAGCAGTGAATTGTAAAAAAATAGGTGCATGGAGCTGTCTACAGATACCGCTGTTAAATTGAAAAGATGTTTGTACAAGTTTGATGAGTTCAGTTCCTCTATACAGGCTGACAAAAGCACAGTTTTTCATCATTCATTCAAGTGGTTGTTTGAGATGTGATAGAAGAGCAATAGTGTTTTAAAAAATTCTCAGCAATAACTGTCAGGTTTTTTATCAGTGTAAAAAGTGTACTAGCTGTCTCTTGTGTTTAAGTTTTAGCACTTGTCAGTCACATTTGGATATTTGGCCTTGTCATGTGGTGGTACTTGTTCAGATAGCATCACAGTGGTGTTGGACCACATGCAGAGATTGTGCTTCAGTTGTGCCCAGAGATGATATTCTTTTACCTCATTACCAATTGTTTGTCATGGAAAAGCACACTGGAGTTTTCTTATTGTTTACTCTTGTCTTCTTAAAGGACGTGGTGGTTCATCTGGAGCCAAGTTCCGCATCTCACTGGGTCTCCCAGTGGGAGCTGTCATCAACTGCGCTGACAACACAGGTACTTCAACTAACCTATTGTATTGTCTTGGCACTTAAAAGTACCCTTTAGTTTCACCTACTTGGATGCGCTTGAGGAAAAAATTGAATACAAGTGTTAATACAACCACATGGTTGATCAGACAGCTCAAGTGATGCATACAGCTGTTATCACTACAGATAAAGTTGATGATGTATGAATGATGTATATTATATTGTGGTTGCATTAAAAAAAAATCCCACTATAATAAGAGTACTGATTAAGTCTGGCACAGTTTAGAATTGTTTATGAATAGAGCAGTTTAATTTAGAGGCTCTTGTCCAAGTTTTGTTTTCCCACACTGTTCCATTTTTCATGCTATGGTTTTATTCTCTGTCCTTAAGGTGCCAAGAACCTGTACATTATCTCTGTAAAGGGCATCAAGGGGCGTCTGAACCGTCTGCCTGCTGCAGGAGTGGGTGACATGGTCATGGCCACAGTCAAGAAAGGCAAGCCAGAGCTCAGGAAGAAGGGTGAGTATCAGTGTGCCATGTTCGTTGACAGTTTTCTTAAGTCTTTTACACTGAGCTTATTGGTTTTAAGTAAGAGTTTAGCTTATGTTCTGACCTCAAGCTTATAGCTGTAAGCAGCTTGTTAGTTTTCTTTTGAGTCCCTTTTTTTTTGGAGTATCATGCACTGTACCTGTAGAGCTCTGCTGCCTAAGCCCCTCGACATGTCTAACAGAGAAATAGGTTGTGGTAGTCAAGTTTATGATTGCCTCTGCCTCTGTGACATGTTTTTGCTGAAATCTTGAATTCGACAGCACTGCTTTTGTCTACAGCTGACTGATGACTAACATTAAAAGTTTATCTAAAGCTTTCTTGTATAAAGTGGTATTGCTGTTGTTTCACTTGCAGGACATGTTGTTTCACTGAATTGTCAGTTTTGAGTGTGTGGTCATAATGCTGATACAGATGGTAGGTTGATAGGAGCATATGTCCCCTTCCAAAAGCACTTGCTTTGTCTGCTCAGTGGCTGGGTGAGTTGTCGTAGAAGGGAATATTGACTTCATCACTGTGGGTGAGATGGCAGCAACAAACTGTGGCTGACTGATCTCAATCAGTGATGAGACAACTTTAACCTGCTCAATACAGCCAAAGACTTAAAAAATCAATATGTTAGAGCTTTGACTGTTTAACAATGTAATATAGATGAGTCTCAAAGTTGCTATGTACACAAGTGATGGTAGTGGGAAAAAAAAGCTGCTGAAATAAGAATTTGAAATAATCAGTTCCTACTCCACTGCAGTAATGTATCGACATTCAGAGGGTGTTGATCAATGTTCCTCCTTGACATTAACAGCTGTGGCCAGTGTGGCAGTATACTTTTGTGTATTCTACATATGTCCACTCTTTCCATTCACATCAGTGTAAAAGCTCAAAAATGTCTTAAGGGAATTCCTTTGATTTTTCTTCATCTCAGGTATGAACTGATAAGATGTTGGTAGTTATTGTGACCTCACAAAACACGTTTCTACCCTTGAGTCAAGAATTCTAATGCTATGTGTGACAAAATTTTTCAAAAATGGCTATTAGGACAAAATGAGGTGATGGGGTTTTATAGAGGATATTGTGATCGTATTTCCCATTTGGCTGCATACCGAATTGGTGATGGGTAACACTGATCTTGGGAATCTGCCTTGAAGCTGTGCTGATTTAGATCTACTGTCAAGGATGTATGTGAATCATCCATGAGTAAAACTTTGTAGCTTCTTTGCAGCAACATCCATATTTAAAGTGTTATGGTTCAAAACAAGTACATTTGTTTTGCTGATATCAAGCCTTAGGTGATTTGTCATTGCACTATATGATGAAGCCTTATCAGTCCTCTGAACCCCTGTAAAAGAACTGTCCTTCCGGGAAGACAGTGTTTTACACTGGAGGTTAGTGGTGAGAGGTGTACAACTACAAAGCAGTACTTCTTATTAACTTCAGCCAAGTTTGAGAGACTGGAATTCATGTCTCATCTAAAGCTAAACTTGTGAGAAATCATTTTATCCTGCCAGTCTCTGTGGTAAAATTTTTAATACTGGTGTGTTTTGCTGTTTGTTTTTTTTTTTTTTCTACCAAAAAAGTAACCAGATTCTGTTTGTCCACAGTGCATCCTGCGGTGGTGATAAGGCAGCGGAAGTCGTATCGGCGAAAAGATGGTGTGTTTCTCTACTTTGAAGACAACGCCGGTGTCATAGTAAACAACAAAGGAGAGATGAAAGGTGAGGTTTTTTACATGCCTAAATTGGCTTGCTTGTCTTTCATCCGCAGTGCACAGTTAGTCTTGATGGCAGGGTCATTTACACAGTAAAGGTTTAAGGTTCATCTTTAAGTTTTCTTTTGCAGAGTGGTACCAGCTTTAACCTCATTAGCAGGACATGTTGTTTCACTGAATTGTCAGTTTTGAGTGTGTGGTCATAATGCTGATACAGATGGTAGGTTGATAGGAGCATATGTCCCCTTCCAAAAGCACTTGCTTTGTCTGCTCAGTGGCTGGGTGAGTTGTCGTAGAAGGGAATATTGACTTCATCACTGTGGGTGAGATGGCAGCAACAAACTGTGGCTGACTGATCTCAATCAGTGATGAGACAACTTTAACCTGCTCAATACAGCCAAAAACCAGCTGAAGGCCAGGAATGGCAAATGGATTACATTAAATGGCACTTTTCTAGTCTTTGACCACTTCAAGTGCTTTCCAATACAAGTCTGTGCTCACCCATTGACCCACACTTTTACTCCCAAACAGACACTGAGACACATGCTCTAAGTGTGTTAATAACGTGGCCAATAATATATTACTTTAACCACATCTAATGTATGAAGTTTGACAAGTCATCTTAGCTCATTCTAATTATTTCCTTTCCATTAAAGCTACATATATATTTTAGAGGGCAGTGGTCTTGTGACCCACATTTTATATGTTTTCCAAAGTGGTGTTGGTACTAAAAATAATCCTTGGTTTCCTTGTGTGTTTCTGCAGGTTCAGCCATCACAGGCCCAGTGGCCAAGGAGTGTGCTGACCTTTGGCCCAGGATTGCCTCCAATGCTGGCAGCATAGCCTGAACTGCACCTCTGTTTGTTTAAATAAAACTGTTGGTAATCAAGCCTCATGTATTGGTGTTTTCATTTCAACTACTTTATGTAGACCAAAGCAGACAATATCTCTAAGGAAATGTGGTAAAATGTCTTAGTGTTGTTTTACATTGATTTTGATTGCCTTTCCTGCTTTGGGGCCAATAGGAAAAGGCGGTGAATGGGAGGGGGACCAGATCTCGGAGAGAGTTTATTTGCAAAGAAAAATATGGGTCTGGTTTACCAGGTTAATGGGAGCATCGATAATGCTCCAGGAGTTTTTCTTAGATGTAGTCATTTTAATGCCAAAACGTGAAAAAATAGGGCCTAGATTTATTTATATATATTTTTTTATTTTAAACACCAAAATTGTTCTGTATTCCCAAATGGTAATGTACTTAGTTCAAATGACCTTTGACCTGCATGCCAGTCGTTAGGTTTTGGAATATGGAAGTGTTTCTCTAACAGCTGCACCTCACACAGGTTCTGTTGATGGAGTATTCAGAGTGGCTGGTCAGCTCAACAACTTGAACATGTGGTTTGAATATATGTGAAGTGAAAACAAAAATTAGTTTATCATGCATAAGAATGTAGTGCCTTTAAAACCTATTAATATGTACTGTGATTACTGTCTTGCATTATAAATGTCCACATGACTGTGACAGTTGACATTCTATAATGTATAAAATTGTTGTCAATTATAGACACTACTTCTAGCCAGACAAAAAATAACTTGCTCTATTGGTCCAGTTTTTCCTTTTTGAAACAGGACTTGAGAAGGCTCTGGATGCTTTATGTTGACAGGACCTTATAGTTGTCTGTTGATGCATTTCCTCAGATCTACCAGTAGAGGGCATACTGGGACTTAATATGACTGGAGATATGGTATGATCCTTTATAAAAGCTTTATTTCACAAATTTTATGTTACAGATAAACATGATAATATGCATTACTAACATGATAACAAGAACTTCTCACAGATTTGATGCAGAACAAGACAAAACACATTTAATAAGAAGGGTTCAAAGGAAAAGCTTTCAGTCTACAGGAAGACAAACCATTTGGCAAAGGGTTCTAAACCTGAGTATCATTAAATACAGACCTGTAGAGCATTTAAACCTGACTTAAGCTGACTCACTATGTGCTTATCAGCAATACATAGATATGTTTTCACAATAAAGACATCACTGACAGAAACTCTTGTACATTAGACATGAGCATTGAACAGAAAGTGCAGACATAATGTTTGAACAGAGGACATTTTTCGAGTTCAGAGCATTAATCTATACAAGAGGAAAACTTGAACACAAAAAACTAAATTTGTGACCTCACTGTAAGAGCAGGGGTCAAGAAAAAAAGCCCCATTATTAAATACATCAGAATTCACAGGGAAACAAACAGTAACACGACTGAAATGTACGATAAATGGAGACTGAAAAAATGCTTATTGGCATCTACTTATAATAATATACATATACCATCTGCAAGTCCAGGTAGTGTGTGAATCATCCCTTATCCTGCTTACACAGTGATTTTCATCACTGGGTATGTCTGGTCTACTTGGACATCTCCGGCCTCGCTCTGCTTACAGACGGAGAGCAGCAGGTCCGTGGAGAGAAACCAGGCAGCCACCTGCGCCCAACACTTGTTTCCCTTCTGTCACTTACAGTATATCACTAAAACATTCATCTGACACACCTTCACATTCCCTGACTCCATCCATATCCACATTATGATTGGATGTTTTGTGGGGTTAAGGAGTGTCAGGTTAATTGGTAGGCGACTATAGATTTGCACTCTGCAGGAAGACAGAAAGTGGAAAATAAATGTAGATCCTGCAGCAGTGAGTATATATTTGTCTCAATAAAGATATTCTCACGCCCACGAGGCATTGCTTTTTCAATGCCATCTCAGTGTGTGGCTTCTCTTTTCCCTCTTTATCATTTTTGTTTTAGACTTTTAATTGACAGCTAAACTCAATGTTGATTGTCTAGTCATAGCTTATTAACTGAATGTAGTGAGCATTTGACACTGAAAAGAACAAAAAACTACCCAGCATTTTAAGTCTGCATGCAAGTAAGTTTGTTTTACAAAGAACAAAATTATAAGAAACTAATTAAAATCTATGTCCTCTCTAATGTTATTCGCAATCATCAGCAGTTTTGCTAACTAGCCAATTATGTATAGTTATAATTAAACATCAATTTCAAGGCAAAAGAGGATGTAATGACTAAATTTACCATTTTAATTTTTGCCTTAGTTCTTGAGCACAATATCACGTAGCAATCAATGGCACATTGTCATATTCATTGTTGTGTTAAACATAAAAGGGCAGGATGAGTAATGCTTTACTGGAGCTAAGTTTTGTTCTTCTGATACATATAGATAAGAATTTATTAACACCCTCAGAGTGACTCTGCATCTATATACACTCCACTTCATGGTATCACATCCAGTCTGGGAATATATGGACTCCCTCCTCTTCTCCTCCTCTCGTCGTCGACAGGGGGCTCGGTGTGGGCGCTGGGTGTCAGGCTGGGCTGGGGCCGCCGCTCGCAGGTGGCCTGGGGATGGGTGTGCCATGTCCCGTCCCGGTAGACGCAGTAACATACTGTCTGTTCATCAATGTTCACACGCTCCCCTGCTGGAATGATTCTGTTGCCGGCAAAGCAGTTAGGTCCTAAAGCAGCAGGAGAGATATTGAAAGTTCATATCACTCATACTTTATTGATTGATTGATCGATTGATTGACTGATTGATTGGTTGATTGGCTAGTATAGAGGGCTTGTTGGGGCAACACAAGCTAAACCCACTTTTGGTATTATGCAATAAAATATTGTTTCCTGATTAATTTGAAAGAGTTTTCCAGGAGTGTCTTGTTAATTTTTTCTTAACAGAGGAGTTTAGTATTTTAAAAAATAAGTGTGTTTGCTTTCTTGCTGTCAGGTAACAGATTGTAATCACTGTCATGTCTGTGTGTTAAGTGTTAAGCCAACTGCAGCTTAGCTTGGCATGAAGATGGAGAATAATAAAAGGGGCCTGGTTATTTCCAAATATCTCTTGTCAGTGTCAGTTTAATGCAGCAGATAGCTGTTTCAAGCTTAAGCTCTGAAAACCAGCTGTACACTTCCCAGCTTTGCAGTCAAAGTTATTGACTTATCAGGTGAGCGCGGTGCTGATTTATTTAGCTTAAGAGGCAGAAATTGCTAAAGACCAAAAACAGGGCTAAAGGAGAGTGAATATTCATCGGGTGGTTTAAAAAAACACTCTTAATAAATGCTAATGATGCTCTGTAAGTGGATAAATAGGAAAGTGTTGGTTAATGTGTCAGTTATCTTAAACTTTTAAGTGATAATATGTCAGTGCTGTGTTTCCATCATGTCTCCAGCATCTCAAAATATCTATACTTTAAATTTGTCTGTAGACTGCAAGTTATGGAGGCAAAAATTTCTCTCCTTCCTCAACAACTGTTTTTCTGATGCAGCACAAAATCAGTTTATTTGTGGTTTAAGTTTCGTAGAAAAAAGCCTCATTAATATGGGCCAATATTACTAGAGGTGGGTGATATGAAAACAGCTTGATAGCAAAAGCTGCAGTTGCTCATTTTTATGCAAGGTCAAAATATACTACTTTTCCCATAGAGAATCTATCTTGCAAATGCTATTTCTTCTTCTCTTCAACATGTGCTGTGTATAATATATAATATGATATCTTCAATAAAGCAGTAATTTGTTGTTTGGGCTGGACATACTGAACACCATGCATGAAAACATTTCAGCAGTCTGCCTTTGATATGATTTGCATTCCTTGTTCACAGATGGAGGTTACTTTATTTGGCACCTGCCTGTAAAACAATTACGAACGCCAGTTAGCAGGAGGACAGGAAGTGCAGTTCATTTGATGCCAGATACAACCATGTTCAATAAAACACAGCTGACAGGAGGAAATTTGGCAGCAGCAGGAAGAAAAGGGGGGAAAAAACACTGACGCAACAAAACAAACCATCTGTCCCACTGTCTGTCCAGCAGAGGAGCTGCAAAAATAGAGACCACAACTCAACTACAACTGTCATAAAGCAGCAAGGTAACTGGACAGCAGACAGCATGTTCATGTGGTTTTCTTTGTTTTTCTAGGTGGTCATGATCAATTAATCATTCGAACAACTGATCGTTTGGCTCCAATGGTTTACCTTTTACCATTTATTATTGCAAAAAAAAATTAAAAAAAATAAATAAAAATAGCACACAGGGGTTATCCTAATCCCTTTGCTATTCCCGTGTCACACATACACACAAATCCCACCAATGTTAGAAAGGGACTTAAATGCCAGTGGCAGTGTAAGCATATACTGTATGATATAACAGGGCTTCAACATGGCTCTCTAAGCTGCAGGGTGTGTAAGGTGACGTAACCAGTGCTGTTTTTAAGAGCTACAGGATGAACGAACACACACACAATGAAAGCCTTGAAATGATCTGTGTATGTGTGTAAAACATGCAGGGGGCATAAGCTTGTGTGTGCGTGTGTGTTTGTATGTGTGTGGTTTAAGGAGAGAGTGGATAATACAGGATATGACAGCACATGTGGTTGTGCTCCTGCTAGCTGCCTGTAGCCACACAGAGGGAATTGGATGATTTGTCTATATTGCTTTAACTGTTGCCAAGTGAAACATTGTGAGTGTGAAGCCAATAATTTAGACAATGACATTTTAACTTGGTCATATAATGTGTATGGAAAGTGAAATACGACCTGAAGTTAGAGCCCCTATTTATTCACCAAAGTTGTTAACGTATGTCCACTTACTAATGTAGAGAGCAGTTGGCTAACTGAAGTAGTAAAGACTGGAGAAAAAAGGTGTTTAAGTTTTCAATGACATTTTGGTTTACAGTTTTGGTTCACATTAAGTTCATGCTAAATGTAAACCATTTATTTGCCATTTGGTGACTCTCATCCCAGTCGATTCTCTCTTGGCTGCAAAGTGCCTTAGTACATGCTGAAGGTCACAGACCAATGATGGCAACAGAACTCCATTCTGTGCAAAAAGCAGGGACAAACCAGACACACTGCCTTGAGATTTTGTCCATATCACAGACAGGATCAGAGATAAGGGACAATCTTGTCAGGGTCCCTGTACCCCATAATCACACTGTATCCCCCACAGAACTCCCTGGGGACAAGGTCCTAGGCTACTTCCAAGTCCACAAAACACATGTAGACTTGGTGATAAAACTCCTATGACCCCTCTGACGTCATAGGACCTTAACGTCACTATGATTGTTGTTTAAGGGTTTGGCCTAGGACAGTCCTCTGTCATCACCATACCCAATAGTGCTTAGTGCATAAGACCATGCCTCCCTGGTAAACAAGGGTCAGGTCTTCATTGGTTCTTTGGTTCTTCAGCAGCCATGATAGTATGCCATCATGCCCACAGGGATTTCGTGGGTAATCCCCTTCTAGGGCTTCCTTCATGGCCAGTGTTACACAAGGCAGTCTCATCTGGGATACTCAAGTGAGCCAAGGTTTTAGTCAGAAGGGTGAGGGTAATTTCAATAAAGCTCAAGTTTGTCTGCTATTTTATGAAGGATCTTAAATTATTAACAAAGATGTTATGCATCTACAGCATCTGCTTGCATGGATTTCTTTGCACCTCTACTTGGGTGAGAGTCACCTCTAGATCAATCAGTGTGGATTTTTAATTGGCCAACATGCCTGGGAGGTTTGTATGCCTATCTGTTTTGCTTCTCCACCCATTGCTCCTCTCAGTTGAGTTCTAGAGATGATCCATCCTAGACTCTGCATTTTCTCAAGGATCAACATAGCCACACGATGAAGGAACCTGTCAACCAATGCAACGGTATGACCCACTGATTTTTTTTGCCAATAGTTCTGTAAATCAAAGTAGTTTACCCTTTTGTTGGCATGAATGGGATCTCTTTTTTTTATGTTAATGTGGTATGTCATGTTCAAGGTTGATACCAGAAATCTTATTAGGTGTTCAGAAGAAAAAGAGCTCATCCTCCTGGGAGTATTAGTTACTTTTATCAGAAATTATATTGCTTCTGTGTTGTTTTAAACTGTGGCTAGTGGAAGAGTAAAGATCACGGGTCAACCTAATACATTTTTACAAAATTATTTTCTGTGGACCAAAGCCATATGACAAAGAGAAAACACCACACTACTGAGTCTTACCAGTCTTACAGATGGGGCAGCAGTGGTTGGGCTCGTAGGTAGGGTTGACGCAGTGAGGGGCGGGACAGTCTGAAATGCTGCAGTACACCTCTCTGTTGGCCTCGCAGCGACATCGCTCACACCTAGACAGCTGGAACACACAATTTCAATTTGACTGACTTCAAGCTTAAACAATAATTCTTGTCTATTTAATTAGCTGTTTTTGTAATAACAACAAGAAAAAAAAACATGGCAGAAATAATGGGTAGATTCAGTCTCCCTAGTATGTCACAGAGGGTGTGGCTAAACCTTCACACCACATGCACATGTGGAAGCATAATATGTCAAACAAACACACACTTAGACAACTGACCTGTTTCCAGTGTTTTTGGACTGGTTGAGTGCACTCTGTCTAATACACCATTGGTTACATAAAACATAGTCAATGTCTGTCCTCCCACTGCTCAATCCCCACTGAGCACATGGCTGCATGTCAGCATGGAAGCTGTTTGTTGACATAATGATGCAACAGCACAAGAATCACACTTTTTATTATTAATAGAACTGACTTGAAACTCACTCCCAAACTCTGTCATTCAGATTTAGCTAGCTGCTCATTATGTCACTGTCAGAAAGGTTCTACATACAACATGTCAGTAACTGCAGCATATTAAAGATGCTAGTCATTGATGCTAGCCAGGCTGAAAACACTTCTATTTAGCTGTGCATGTGACAAATGAAAAGATTTTATCTGCACTCTTTGTTTTTAATTAAATTAATTAATTAATGATTATTTTTATGTTTTATAAAATGATTTTATTTGCCTTCT